>ML094001.1:6204-26168 GCA_003697995.1 Taxidea taxus jeffersonii
GGGTTACATTATATGTTTAAATAAAAAAAGCTTAAATAAAAAAAAGGAAAAAAAATAATTTTTAGTGTAATCTTTAAAAATGTTTAGAGGTAGGGTCACATATCTTGAATAATATTTGACATGCCAGGGAATTCATTAATATGTATATTTTGCTTTCAAGGAACAGAAAAGTCAAGTTTCAAAAGCCTCCATGAACCGACATATTTGTGCTGTTGAGTTAAGCTCTAAAGAGTGATTCTAGCAGGGGTTCAGTGGAGAACACTCTTCCCATGCTATCTCACTTTAGAAGAACAAGCAAATCAGCAGGTTTTCTAGACCAATGACATTCTCTTTCATTTGGGCAACCTGATAAATATGGATCTCCACAGAGTGTCTGTCTGGGGAGTGTGAAAGCAGATATAGCTAATGAATTCACTGAAGACATTCTGACCAAAATTCGACCTGTGAGGAGGGACAGTTATGTGACCTACTGCTGTAGTAAGTAAAATAAATAAATAAATAAATAAATAAGCAAGCAAATAAATAATAAAACAACCAACATCAACTCAGGAGACAGTAAACTCAGTCTGGTAAAGAGCAAGTCAGTCACTGATTCAGAGTTTATAGTCCTTATCCCACATCCACATAAAGCCTCCAATAATCAGGAAGACATACTTTGAAAAATGCTGTATGGGAGTTACCAACTTCTAACAAAATAGCTAATAGAAATTGAAAACACGGGGATGCACAATTAGAGATAGGGTGTCTCAAATTATGCTAAAAATAAGACTCCTTTAAATTTTAGTTCTTGTAATTTTTAATGACAAGTTTTTAAAGCAACTACAGGTAATAGGCAGAGGACACATGGAGAGTATCAATAGGGGAGGAAACAAAGACTTTGTAATATTCTTACCATCAACACACACATTGCAAGAAGAAACCATATGAGCAGTACCATCTTTTAACATCAAGGAGAATGAGATACCTAACAGCCATTGCCTGTTTTTAAATCCATTCCAATCTCAATGAAATGTACTTGGGAAGAATTTGGAAAGTAAAACTTCCCAAACCCAACTATAATGAGACAAATAAGATTAGAAAAAAATTGGCAGCTTGGGGCTTACAACCACCTTTTACAGAGAGTAAAATGCCCTAGAATCACAAACATTGAAATCAGTGAAATTTTGATCTCAATATGGGTAAGCCCAGCAGCTACTTTCAAATTTTATTTCCCTTGATGTAACTAAACAGAAGAAATACATTTTGCAGAATATCAAAAGTCCATAGTAAAGATAATGTAGTTAGTAGTTGCCAAATTTTAATTTAAAACATTAAAGGGTTTTTTGGGTTTGTTTGTTTTTTTAGTTTTTATTTTATTCCAGTTAGTTAACATACAGTGTTATATTAGTTTCAGGAATACAATGTAGTGACTCAACAATTCCATTTGAGTGCTCTCCATGACAAGTGTACTCTTTAGTCCCCATCACTCGTTTAGCCCATCTCCATCTCTTGCACTATTGGTAGGAATACAAACTGGTGCCATCACTCTGGAAAACAGTATGGAGTTTCCTCAAAAAGTTAAAAATAGAACTACCCTATCATCCAGCAATTGTGCTACTAGGTATTCACCCAAAGAATACAAAGGTACTAATTTAAAGAGATGCATGCACCCCAGTGTTTTCAGCAGCATTATCTGCAATAGCCAACTGTAGATACATCCCAAGTATTCATTGAATGGATAAAGAAGATATGGTACAAAAATCAAGATGTTTTTATACTAGAGGCCATAAAAAAAGAAGGCCTGAAATCAATACGGTTTGTTTTTATTGTAGTTAAAAAATACATGAGTAACATGAGTTTTACTCTGTTAACAAATATTTAAGAGGACAATACAATATCACTAACTCAAAACACAATGTTGTACAGCAGATATCTAGAACGTTTTCATCTTGCATAACTGAAGCTCTGTACCCATTGAATTTCCTCCCCCACCACCTAGGAACCACCATTTTCCTTTCTATTTCTATGAGTCTGACTACTTTAGATAACTGACTACTTTAGATTAAAAAATTGCATGAGACTAGAAATGTCAGAAAAAAATTATGGTGATTCCAGGGGGAAAATGGAGTAAATAATATGTTGGAAAAAAAGGATACAAGAAAAGTAGGATAAATAGGTAAGAATGGTAAGAAATGTTGCTTCAGTTAACATTTCCAGATATCATGAATTTTCTGTTCATGCTTTTTCCCTTCTTCCAATGCCAAACCTTTAACTGGGCCAGGGATTCTGAAAGATGGGAACAACTTTCTGACCACTGTACCACAATGTGATGATTCACTTAAGAATATGTATTACTGTTGTAACATAATTATTCAAATAATTACAACAATTCAGGTTTAACCCACAGGCCAGTTAATTAAATATTTATTGAAAATCTTCAGTGTACATAACATAAAATCAGGCACTATGGAGAAGATAAAAATGGTTGAAGAGACCATTTCTACTGTTAATATTTTATGGCCTAGATATACAATATACTTTTATTTTGTGGCCTAAGAATAATTAATAAATGCATTAACAGGTATAAAATCATCCTAAAATACCTGACTTGTGGCAGATAATGTATTCCTGAAAATGTATACATAAATTAAATGTTATCAAATTAAATTACTTTTAGAAAAATCCAGGAGCTTAATTGAAGCAATACTATTTTGAGAAATTTGATAAAGCAAAGTCATTCCAAGACCTGTCTTGTGCACTAATTCATATTTTCACAAATTGGTCTTGCTTCAAATAAGGTACAAGTACATATTAAAAATTGAACAACAAAGTGCTGAGTGGACATAAAGACACTTCTCAAAGGAGAGTAAGATGATTCCAGGGTTTTTAAAATATAGAATTCTTTGTTTGGGTCATAAACAAAGTTGAGAGGATAGAATAGTTTTTGAAAGACTGCTGTAGTGCAAGATACTGATTCAACATTTATGTACATTACAAAATGCTCACTATGATGAGTATAGATACCATCTGCCACCACATAAGGTTATTATAATATTATTGACTATACTTCTTATGCTGTAGTTTTCATCCTTATGACTTATTTATTGTATAATTGGAACTTCATATGTCTTAATCCCCTTTACCTATTTTATCTATCCCTCTGCGCTCCTCCACTATGTCAACCATGTTTATTCTTTGTATATATGAGTCTGTTTCTGCTTCCTTTTGTTTATTCCTTTTGTTTATTTTGTTGATTCATTTGATGAGTGAAATCATATATTATTTGTCTTTGTCTGACTTATTTAATTTAGTATAATACCCTCTAGGTCTACCCATGCTGTCACAAATGACAAGATCTCATTCTTTTTTATGGTTGAGTAATATTCCATCACACACACACACACACACACACACACACACACACACACACACACTACATACTTCTATTTTCCTTATCCATTTATCTATCAATGGACACTTAGGTTGCTTCCATATATTGGCTATTATAAATAATGCTGCAATAAATAGTGATTCATATATATATTTTTTTCAAATTTATGTTTTTGTTTCCTTTTGGTAAATGCCCAGAAGTGGAATTACTGGATTGTATGGTACTTCTATTTTTAATCTTTGGAGGAACTTCCATACTATTTTCCACAGTGGCTGCACCAATTTACAATTAGCTTATTATTAATGTATAGAAGTACAACAGAATTATATATATTAATTTTGTTTCTTGCAGATTTACTACATCCATTTATTATTTCTAAATGAATATTGGTGGAGTCTTTAGAGTTTTCTAAATATAATATCATGCCATAAGCAAATAGTGAAATTTTTACTTCTATCTGACTAATGTGGATGTTTTTTATTTCTTCTTCTTGTCTGATTGCTGTGGCTAGGACTTCCAGGACTATGGTGAATAAAAGTGGCAAGAGTGGACATCCTCGTCTTGTTTCTGATCTTAAAAAACTGTTAGCTTTTTAGTATTGAGTATGATGTTAGCTGTGGGTTTGTCATATATGGCCTTACTTATGTTGAGATATATTCCCTCTATACCCACTTTCATGAGAGTTTTTATCATGAATAGATACTGATTTTTTCAAATGATTTTTCTATATCTACTGAGATTATCATGATTTTTATCCTTTATTTTATCAATGTGATGTGTCACATTGACTGATGTATGGATACTGAACCATCTTAGTATTGATGTGTCACATTGACTGATGTGTGGATACTGAACCATCTTAGTATCCCTGGAATAAGTCCCACTTAATCATGTGAATAATCCTTTAATGCATTGTTGATTTTGGTTTGTTAATATTTTGTTGATTTTTGTATCTATGTTTATCTAGGATAATGGCCTATAATTTTACTTTTTCTGTAGTCTCTTTGGTTTTTGTATTAGGAAAATAAAGTTGGAAGAAACTTCTTCTTATTCAATATTTTGGAATGCTTTGAGGAGAAAATGTTTCAACCCATCTTTAAATGTTTGGTAGAATTTGCCTATGAAGCCATCTGGTCCTCTACTTTTGTTTATTGAGATTTGTTTTGCTTATCATTTCAATTTCCTTTGTAGTAATCAGTCTGCTGAGATTTTCTATTTCTTTCTAATTCAGTCCTTGAAAACTGTATGTTTCTAAAAATTTATCCATTCCTTTTGGTTTATCAGTTTCTATGAGTCTCAGTTTTCTTTATCCCCCTGGCTCTCACAGAGTTAAATCCAGTTGATTTTCAGCACCCCTATATTCAAGCCAAGCTGATTTTAAACGCCAGACATTATAGAGGCTTATCACCCCAAAATAGACCCCCCAGGGTGGGAGGCCCCCAATGTGGGGCTTGATCGCCTCACTTCTCAGGGAGGACTTCCATGCCTCTATTTCTCCAGCTTGTGGCTCACCACACTAAGGGGTGTGTTCCCAAATCCATCTCTGCTCTCTTACTCTTCTGGATTTAGCTTCTTCTTTATATCTTTCAACAGGGATGTTCTGCTATTCTTCAGGTCATTTTCTGAGTGAATTTCACTGTATGTAGTTGCAACCTCAGTGTGTCTGTATGAGTAGGTGAGCTCGGGATCCTCCTATTTTGCCATTTTCTCAAGCTTCAGCTTGTTCTTCTTTTTTTTTCCATTTGTCTATCTTTCTAGGACACCTATCATGCATAAATGGGGATGTGTTTCCTACAGATCTCAGAATTCTTTCATATTTTTGCAAAATGTTTCACTCTGTACCTCATATTCTTTTTCATTTTGATTGTTTCATATTGAGTTCCAGAACATCCATTTAGGACTTTTTTCATAGTTTTTGCCTCTCCATTTAGTATATCTGTTGAAACATTGTCTTAAATTTTTTTCCTTAATTTTTGAAAATATTTAAAATATCTTCTTTGAGGTTCTTCTTTGCTAACTCTGGTCCACTCAGAGTCAATTTCTATAGATATTTTCTTCCTGAGCTTGGACTATATTTTGATGTTTATTTGTGTATCTTGTAATATTTTGGCAAAAACTAGATATTTAAATAATACATTAAATTTATATATTTTTCAGGGCCATTTTCTGTTTGTTTTACTGTTTTATAGACAACTATGGACTCTGTATCCACCATCAAAGCCACTGATGTCCCTATTTTCTTCTATATTTAGTTTTTAAGATTTTATTTATTTATTTGGAAGGAAGAAAGAGAGAGAAAGGAAAGAAAGAAAGAGTACAAGCAAGGAGATCAGCAGAGGGAGAGAAAGAAGCAAGGTCCCTACTGAGGCTTAAACAACTGAGCCATGCAGATGCCTCTGTTTTCTTTTATATTTGGTCTAACTATCAAGGGGTCACCCCTTTAACTGCATCATGGTTAATCAATAATTTAGGCAGATATTTTATATAATGCTTTGAATCTGAAAGGTACTCACCCAATGCTAATCGATCTGTGTGTGGATTCAAAATTTGCTGTTAAGTCCCCCTTGGCTTATACTTTTTACTGGGCTCTCCAGAGAGTTCCCTATATATGCATATTTTTTCTTTCAACTGCAGTGTGTTCAGAGCTTATATCTGTTCTTCTCTTGCTCTTATTTTTAGAATCTCCCTATTAAATTTCTAGCTGGGCTCTTGCACACCCTAGCTGGAATTGCAAACTCAGTTTGTAAAGCTTGAGTTTCTTTTATTTTTCCTACTCTAGTGTACCATTTTTAGCTAGAAAAACTATTGAGGTTTTATTCCTTCTCCACCAGAATTAAGTCCACTTTTCTAGAAGCAAATTTTGTGGTTTTAAGTAGTTGCCTCTGAATGTGCAAATGCTGTTATTGTGGCTGCCTAAACAAACTGGTGGAGAAGTAGGGAGAAAAGCTTCCCCAAGCAAGAAGACCATAATATCTCCCTGTTTGTACTAAAATCTCGTGCAGTTTTTCAAGAGTAAACATATCTCAGTTTTGTTAACCATTGCTCAATTTCCAGTACCCCAAAATGTTTGTTTTGATTATTTTATCCAGTTTTATAGTTGTATTTTGAAGACAGAAATCACCAACCTCTTTATGTGGCCATAACTGAAAGTCCCTCTAACATTTTCGGCGGCAACTTTAATTAATTAAATTAATTGAGATTTTTGCCTCCAACTGCTATATCAAAATTTCTCAAATCATCAATAGATACCACATTGCTAAGTCAAATTTTCAGTTCTAATCTTTTATGACCCATATGTACCATTTGACATAGTCAATCTCTCTTTTTTATAGGCAAATTTAGTCTACTGTTCTTTTTATTTTTTAAGTTTTTATTTAAATTCCACTTAGTTAATATACAGTGTAATATTAGCTTCAGAAGTACAATATGGTGATTCAATATTTTTAACCACGAAATCTCAAATTCAGTGAGAAAAATTACATTTCTTTAGCCTCAAACAATAGCAGGATAGTGTTTTAAATATCTAAAGGCAACCATGCATTTTATTGCTGAAGAAATAAAATTACCAAAATTTATTTATGAATAATAAGACTAGAATTATCACTTTTGAAAGGACTCTCATCCATTGGAGATTGTATTATCACTGTGTTGATACAGTATCTAATGTTTTGAAACCAATAATAAGAAATCCTTTATAGTTATTTAATGAATGATTTTTTAAGATTTTTATTTATTTATATGACAGATAGAGATCACAAGTAGGCAGAGGAGGCAAGCAGAGAGAGAGGGGAGCAGGCTCCCTGCTGATTAGAGAGCCCAATGTGGGGCTCGATCCCAGGAACCTGGGATCATGACCTGAGGCGAAGGCAGAGACTTTAACCCACTGAGCCACCCAGGCGCCCCTAATGAATGATTTTCAAGATCTCATTTATTTCCATGATGTTAGAAAGTTGCCAAGATTTTGTTCCTGATCTTATAGACACCAAAACCATTTGTGATATATAAAAAGAAATTCATGTGAGATAACATGGGCTTATTGCCATTGGAGATGTTGGATTACCACCTGGTGAGGATGCTACAGAGATTTAAGCCCTGGGATAGTGATTGACCTGTACCATATAAATTTATTTTATAATTCTGATATACTATGAAGGTTAATGGCAGAAATATGCCTTTTAATTGGACTTGAATTTTACCTGTGCATGTTTGTCTAGAGTTAAGAACCTGGGCACCAAAATCACATTACCTGGATTCACATCCTCATTCTACCAGTTATGCTAGCTCTGTAACTTCAGTTTTCTTTACTTCTCTGTTTCAAATTTTTATAAAACAGGGATAATAATAGCACTCACCTCAAAGAATTGTTATCATCATCAGATAATGCATGTAAGATATCTAGCATAGAGCTGGATATATAGTAGACACAAAATAAATAATTGTTATTATTACTGTTATTTACCAGATGATATAAGTAGTTGGAAATATTTAGCTTACACATCCATTGGGCAGCATAGCAGCAAGTTATATCAGATATAGATGGACTTGAATCCTAGCTCTATTTGAGTATCAGTTTTCTCCTATGTAAAATGGAAGAAAAACATTTTTTGTTTCAAGTGGGATTTTGTTTAATATGGTTTGAATGAAATAAGGTATGCGGAAACATGAAATTGTAATTTTTATTTTGTATAATGAAATCAAACCGTTGGCTATTTGGATACATTTGGAATATTTTTCTCCTCTAATCAGAATGTTTGTCTCTGATTAGACATATCCTTACCTTTAGTTCTCATGGAAATACCATTCTTGTATTGTTAGTCCTTAAAAATTCTTGGGACACCTGGGTGGCTCAGTCAGTTAAGCATCTGCCTTTGGCTCAGGTCATGATCCCAGGGTCCTGGAATTAAGCCCTGCATTGGGCTCCTTGCCCAGCAAAAAGCCCACTTCTCTCTTTCCCTATGCTGCTCTCCTGCTTGTGTGTGCACTTGCTCTCTCTGTCTCTGTCAAATAACTCAATAAAATCTTGAAAAATAATAAAATAAAAATAAAAACTTGAAAATGTGCTGTTTTAGCTTACAAATGAGTAGCTCTGAGCAATATTGTGCTTTTGACTGTAAGCAGAAACAAATGTGAAATCACAAATTGCATGGTTGACTTCTACACTGAGCTTCCTTCTAGTGTTTGCTGTACAGGTAAAGACTCAGTTGGAGGACCTTGACCACAAAAATGACACATTCTAGGTTATAAGAATCATAGCCTTATCCATCTATTCAACAGACTGTTTCTTTAAATACAAAGAGAAACAGGGTTGACTCTGCTGCAGTATTCATAACTAAAGAACTGATTCACTCTACTGTAGTCTGACTTGGGCAGAATGATAAATAAGAACATTATCATTTTTCAGGGCAAGACAAGGTCCAATTTAAAAATAACTAAATCATTAAGAGGCACTTGAATAGCACATGTCATTGTCTAAAACATGCACCAATCTACCATGAACAAATTTTAAATGCCGGTATTTTAACTGATAGATCAATGAACATGAAATATAAATTCCTTAGTTAAAGTGTATATATGTATTCCTTGTGATGCGTTGTATTTATCTCCTATGGACAGTAGTCACTGAAGGCAGTTAGCATAAAAATTCTGAATTTTCTCAAGCTTCAGGTAACACTAATTACTGAGCAGGCAGTTTGATATCTGCATTGAATGTATCTGTATGCATAAAATATTATCCTTGAAAGTTGAACAATATGTTCTTATTAATGAATGCTAATATGTGAACTTTACATTATTTTAGATGCATTTTAGATATAAATGCATTTTATTCCATGCCGAAGCAAACATATTCAGTTTCATTTGTAATTTTCTATAGTAAGCCCTCACTATTTTATGCAACATGATGCCAACATATTTTCTTGGGCAAATAATTAAAAGAACCTTGAAATCTTTATGCACAAAACCAAATATTACAGCAAACATTGAAAATATACATGTCAACTTTTAAACAAACAGATATACGTGTTCTCATTTTTGGATAAAGATTAACATTTATAATCTTTCTGTAAAAATACATTTGAATTGCTGTTTTTCTCCCTTCTGACAAAATAGACTAGCCTAGATGATATCTGCCCATAAAAGGTTTTGCACTTTTGACTCAGCAATTTAACTGCTACCAATTTATCCTTTTTTTACCGATATTCTCCTTGTCAAATTTAAAGAGAAATTTGCATTCATCATTTTGGCTCTTTCTCACTTTGTAGTTCCCCTATCCTTTGCCCTTTTCCTAACTCTCTCCTTAAGAAACAGAATATACTGGTGCAGTTTTCCCTTATTGTGCCTACCAGCAATTTCTACCTGCAGATGATGTGAAATATGTTTTAAAATAATGCTGACAGGTTCAAATAAGAGAAAGGAGGAAGATTAAATTCAATGTACTCCAATAACATTTCTCTCACATTTTTAGAGTCAGTATCTCTAGCACATGGCTACCTTTTTTAAAGATTTTATTTATTTATTTATTTGACAGAGAGAGAGAGAGAGAGATCACAGGTAGGCAGAGAGGCATGCAGAGAGAGAGAGGGAAGCAGGCTCCCCACTGAGCAGAAAGCCTGACATGGGGCTCAATCCCACGACCCTGGGATCATGACCTGAGCTGAAGGCAGAGGCTTTAACCCACTGAGCCATCCAGGCGCCCCTAGCACATGGATACCTTTAACAGTGGGTTTGAATAAGACATATCAGGATCCTTCAGTGAAAGTGAAATGAAATATATAAGTCCTTTAACCCTTTGATATGTGTTATATTTAAACTACTCATTTAATACACATCCTTTGGTTCAAAATTACAAGCTTGTGCTAATCAGAAGCAAATCACCTATCCTTTAAGGTTTTCCCCTTCTGCCTGAACACTTTTCCTATAGTTACAAAATAGATTGAATAGTGAGTAGGGCCAAGCTGAAGTATGACATCAAAGTAACAGAAGGCTTTAGTTTAGTGGGGTGAGGGGAGCTCTAATGCCATATACTCTGTATCTAGCTTATTGGATATTTAAGCCACAACTAAGACAGAGCACCTCTGGAAAAGCATAAGACCATTACTCATCTCAGTGTCCTCCCATACCTATTACAATGTTTGCCACATAGGGGAATAGGATATGCTGAATAAATTATTATAATGAGTGAATGGTTAAAATGAACAAGTAAACAAATTGCTAATCAGCCTTAAGAGGGTTCTTCTATATGTCCAAATGACAAATGGATGGGAATTGCTTTGTTTTTGTTTTTATTTTTGTTTTTGGTTTGTTTTGTTTGTTTGTTATTGTTGTTGTTTAGTATTTACTGAAAGAACAGCCAGAGAGATGGATAGAATACTACCAGATCAGATTTTCTCTCTTGGTGGATCAATCCTGGGCTCTCAAAGAGCACAAATGCATTTTAATACAAATTGCAAGAAACAAAAGGGAAATTTTCACACTAGTGCTCACAAACTATAGTCTACACAGATGCTGGAGCATTTGGATATGGGGGTATTTTACAGATCTACTTGTCAGATATCACCAACCTGTTTAGAGAAGCACAAATTAAAAGAAAACCAGTTTAGTTC
Source organism: Taxidea taxus jeffersonii (assembly GCA_003697995.1). NCBI lineage: Eukaryota > Metazoa > Chordata > Mammalia > Carnivora > Mustelidae > Taxidea > Taxidea taxus. The sequence continues at coordinate 17,176 of ML094001.1, forward strand.
ATGCTTGTCTTAATAAAGTAGAATCAAATGGTAATTTAATATACTGGTTGGGAGATTTAACACCATACTGTTCAGAGGTTAAAATTAAATAAGCTAAATTAACATGCCTCTCTTTTGCCCACCCAAAGGCTAATCAATTTAGCAGATATTCAGTGGCTTTGTTTAGCCTATATTATAGACACATAGCTATAAACTATACTGGCTTAGGCAAATTTGAAATGCTCACTCAGCATGTACTTTCCACATGTTCTTCTTTAAGCCATATTTTAATGAAAAGAGAATATGTACCAGTGTGTTCTCCATTTTAATATTTGTCTGTCAAAAGTCAGTTTAATTTATACACATTGATAATATTTTTCTAATTTTTCTCTATTAGACTTTAGAAAATTCTGTTAATATGCTTTGTGGCACACATTATATGTTAATTATTTTCCTTTTCCTCCAAATGAATTATAATACACAATATAACAAATATTGTTGTGTTTTGACAGATAAATTACATTTGCCATATCTGGAAGCCTGATAGCAAAAGTAAAAGTGTCAAATTAAGCAGTCCTAAAATAATGCTAATCTTTTATTGAAAATATTGTTTTTCCTCATTGTATATTTGTGCCGCCTTTGTCAGAGATTAACTGACCATGTAAGTCTGGGTTTATTTCTGGGCTATCTATTCTGTTCCATTCATCTATGTGCCTATTTCTATGCCAGTACCATACTCTTTTGATAACTAAAGCTTTGTAGAATATCTAGAAATCTGGAACTGTGGTACCTCCAGCTTTGTTCCTCTTTCTCAAGATTGCTTTGCCTATTCATAGTCTTTTGTAGTTCAATACAAATTTTAGTATTATTTGCTGCTGTCTTGTGAAAAATGTTAGTATTTTAATAGGGATTGCATTGAATCTATAGATTGCTTTGAACAGAATGGACATTTTAACAATATTAATTGTCCCCATGTTGTAAACCTAGAAAACTAATGTAATATTGTGTGGTAACTACATTCAATCTTAAATAAATAAGCTTAAAAATTTACTCTTTAAAGGGTGCATTTTAATAAAACATGATGATGATTAAAAATATTAAGATGCTGTAAATAGTGTGGTCTGCAGAAAGATGAGAAAAATTTTTCTCAGAAGCAAGTCACATAGTGAGAAATTATAGAAGATATTTGACTAGTGGACTATAAAAACACAATATCCTGAATTGAAATTTAGACATATTTACTGCTTATATTCCTTTCTCAAATGGTTGCACATTACACTTGTAAGAAAAGAAAAAGAAACTATTGTCTGACTGCAAGTAAGCATACAAAGTTTTCCAATAATTTTCAAGGAGAAATTATATTTGTATTCTCCTGGCTTCTATAGACATGATTTCTAGGGATCCAAGAGCACATTTTACTAAATTTGTTACTTGTAGAGAAAAGATAGAGTTATGCTTCTTTTCAATACCCTTGGTACTGAATTCCCAATTGTGTAAAAAATAAAAAGTTACATGTGCTGTTGGAATAGATGACTTATCAAGTCCCTCCCAACCTCAATAATAGATATATCCATGGTTCTAATAACATCCAAGTTTTACTTGTTGAGGTAGGAGAAATGTGAAGCATAAAGAAGAATCTCACCTCTCTTCCTAGAATTCAAGTTGTTTTTTAGAGATTAGAAAGTAATTCTATCACTGGAAGGAAGAGTTTTAAGGATACCAAAGGAAAAATATCTTTAAAAGTTTACTTTGCTTTCAACCAGCTTTTTAGAGAGAAAATATTGCTTGGGAGTATTAATGGTGTATATACTTCTAAAGGGAGCAGAGTTCATTACCTTTAAGAAATTTTTGAAGGTGAATATCAGAGTACTGAACACAAGAAGATATTGATTAAGCAACCAAAGGAAAAAAGGTGAGATCTTTACATATCTTAGTAAATACTTAAGTCCTAAAATAAGTGATTTTGGGGAACTGATAAGGATAAATGCCTAATAAGAATAATCTTTGAAAATGAGAATGATGATTCTTAAATAGAAAATGCTGAATCCTCATAAATTATACCTTTCAAGAGTTTGGCTAAAAGTAGCTCAAAAAGAAAGAAATTGGCATTTTAATACTTTGTTTGAGAAGGAGAAAGATTCTTTGTTTGAGAAGGAGAAAGAAAGTAAAGTATGAAAATAAAATTAATTTTTGTGGTGATCTGATAAAAATTTCAAGGGTCACCAGAGTTTATATTTTAACACATCATGATACATACACAATTATGTGTGATGAATTCTGTCTAGAAATAAGTAGATCCTATTCTCTGAAAATATTCCTTGGAAGGGAAACCTACTATGTGACAATATCTACCCAATATTTTCTAAAGAATTAAATTACCTAAACATCATTGAACTATATTTATGTGAATGTATCTTAGAACTCCAGAAATAAAATAATGGAAATCACTATCTTTGCTATATTTAACAACCTCAAGAAACCTTTTTGTTTTCTTTATTAACTCAGGATTTGGGTGAGAGTTTTCATGATTCCACTCAGTAATATAAGCAGGTGGGATAAGGGATAAATGTAGAATCTAAACAGTAGGGATGGGGAGTATTCTCCCAGCACTAGAGGCTGGGTTTGAAGGTGCATCCAGATGCATATGGCAGTATTAAAGAAACACAGAAGTCTCAATCCCAACTGAGAAAATATTTGAGAACCAAAATGATAAAGAAGGGTCCTAATGGTTAAGCAGGGAACTAAATCTGAGACTTTGTAAAAAACAGTCCTCAGAATGCTAGGCAGGAAAAATATCATTCAAGAAATCTGCAAGTAAATGGGGTAGTAGATAGGACACCAGGTTGAAATGTAGGCATAGAGGAAAAGTCCATAGGATTGGTCTAATGCTGAGAGATATAGAGAGCTATATCTCAGAGCTAACAGAGATAATCCCTGGGCACTTATAATTCTGGATCTGATTAGTGTAGAGGAGATGGGGGAGCAATAAATAATTCAGTAAAGTAGTAAGTAGGTCCTTATTAGCAGGAACTGATGGTATTTGAATATTTTAACTGTACACTATATGATCTTTAAATCATATAAAAGAATATATTTAATATATATTGACAACTGCAAAACATAAAAATAATATAAACACCTGAAAGCCCACTACCCAACCTCATTGCTACAAGTCACAAAAGACTGACTCTACCTATGTAGCTTTTTCTTATTTCAGCCCCCTGCCTTTCTCCAAAGATAATAATTCAATTTGCAATTTCATGTTTATTATTCACTTAGTTTTGAAAATAGCTGTATCACATATTCATGTATTCTTAAATAATATATTTTTGTTTGCCTTGCTTTTTAAAGCTTCATAAAGATGGAATCATACCTTACAATGGTGACTTACATTTTTACTTTCTTCCTAAGATCTATCCAGTTTTTGTGTATGAGCTGTAATTTGTTGTTTTTCAGTGTTATATGATATTTTATTTTTCAGAATACTATAATTTATTTATCCATTCTCCTAGCAATATTATGAACAATGCTGCATGATCAAGAGTTCCTATAAAACCTACTCCTAATTTGGAATTACTGGGGCATAGGGTATACAAATGTATAATGTGTGTGTGTGTGTGTGTAGATAGATAGACAGATAGATAGATGAAACTGTATAAGAAAGTGTCAAATTGCTTTCCAAAGTGTGTACCAAATTTACTCCTGCCTCAGCAGATTCTATTTCCATTGATCCTTGTTCTTGCCCACATTTAGTATTGATAATCCTAATTTTTTTTCAGTTCTGTAAAATGCTATTTCATGTTACTCAACTTCTATTTCTTTGATTAGTAATAAGATAACACCTTTTCATGTTTTTGTTCTCCTCATTTGTTTCATCTTTTACAAAATTCTTGTAGCAACTCTAGACCATTTTAACTAATGCATTATGGTTTTTACTTATTGATTTGTAGTAGTGTCTGAAGATTATATTCTACATGCTAATTATTTCACAGTTATATGTATTATAAGTACATTATCTCAATTTCAGGCTTTCCGTTTCATTTAGTAATGAACAAAATTATTCATTTTTAATGTAGTCTAATATATAAATTTTATCTTTTCTGCTTAGTATTTTTTGCACCTGATTTTTTAAAAATCCCAGTACTCAGCTCATAAAGATATCCCCTCATGTTTTTATTTGTTTATTTATTTATTTATTTCACAGAGAGAGAGAGAGAGAGAGAGTTCACAAGTAGGTAGAGAGACAGGCAGAGAGAGGGGGGGAAGCAAGCTCCCTGCTGAGCAGAGAACCTGATACAGGGCTTGATCCCAGGGCCCTGAGGTCATGACTGAGCCAAAGACAGTGGTTTAACCCACTGAGCCACCGCGGCACCCCCCCTCATGTTTTTTCTTAAAAGCTTGTTTTAGGGATGCCCAGGGGGCTCAACCGGTTAAGCAGTTGACTTCAGCTCAGGTCATAATCCTAAGGTCCTAGGATTGAGTCTCACATCAGGCTCCTTGCTCAGCAAGGAGCTTTCTCCCTCTGCCTGCCATTTCCCCTGCTTGTGTTCACTCTCTTTCTCTGATTAAAAAAAAAGAAAGAAAGAAAAAAAAAGAAACAGTTTGTTTACATTATTTTACAAGTGATTCCAGAAGAAGGAGTTGAAATAGAATGAACAGGAAAATTTTAATGATTCAACAAATTCTTCTGAGCTCTTATCTATGTTCAAGTTATTGGATTAGGGGTTGAGTCTTTCATTATCTCATTTATATTTACCTAAGCATGATATTTCTATCTAACCCTCTGTTCTCCCACATATCAGAAACTTGGACTTGTGATCATGACTTAGATAGTAATTAGAATTTCTTAGATCCCCATGTACCATTATTTAATTGAGTCATGTCTAGTTCTCTATTTAGTTGTCATTATCCATATTGCCCTACTGCTAGACTTCGGCTTTCTTAGAAGCATAGGTTTCACAGAAAATCTAGACATTTTTATGCAGGGTAGAGTCTACATGTATACAAAAAAAGCTTCTTGCATTATTTATAAAGTATGTTTTATTAATATTTGCTTGTAAATAGAGAAAAAGGACTACATAGTAGTCCAGAATAACAACTAAAACACTTCAAACTTTTCTAGAAACTTCATTCAAAATACTGAACTTGTTACCTTATTTTGTTTCCAAAGCCAATGCAGAAGCACCATGTCAAATAAGCAAACTCCTCACACCTCCCTGAGCTCCAGGTGTTAGACTAGGAAATGGTGACAGGATAAGAAAAAAAAATCACAATGAAGATGGATACTTTTATGTTTATGTTATTCAGAAGACACTGCTATATTTTTTACAGATACTTTCTATAAAATCAGGAGACATAATAAATAGGCTGTCATAGTTATCTCTCAGGTGGAGGTGATGGCATATCCTAGAATGGTCTATTGTCCAAAGAGGTGACTTCAAGTTCTTGGAACTCATGAACATTTCTTGTGGAATATTTATGATGTAGACATAAATTATATTTTCTATGGATGTGTCCGGAATATAAACTTAGAAGATTAAATAATGGCCTTCTTCCCAGGGATGTTAACATTTCTCTTTTCTATTTCTTTTCAAGGGCTTACTTGCCTAAGTAGAACTCTTTGAAAGCTAAAATATGTGACTTTGTGTTTGCTGATTAACATCTATAAAATCATTTTAATAAACTCACTCTTCTATTAATTTCAAAATAGCTTCAAGTTTCAGGTGCTTATAAATTTAAAAAACAAACTATAGATCAGACCAGTGCACCTATTCAACTCTCTTACTAAAAGGTATTTAGAAGGACTGTTTATGCTGTTATGCTTGACTTTGGTAACTCTCCACATAATTACCTATGGTTGGTTTGTAATACTGACACCATTGCCAACCATATCCAGGAATACATATTCAGAATGCATGCCTATAAAACAGACATATAAGTAAAAGCTTCTTCAGAGTTGGTGTTTTAATAGTGTTTGTGGCTGTTGGAAACTGTCAATTGAGACCACTAGCCATGTTTCAAAATGATCCACCTTACCTCCTGCTGCTTACAGCCATTACTATGCCACATTGTTTCAAAATCCAAATACACTATATTTATAACACTTGTAATCCCCTGCTTTATGGTTGGTCTGTTTCTTCTCACCATATAGATGTCATCTACCATCCATAGATAAGAATACACAAGATAAAACCCAACAAGAATAAGACTGATGATAAGATGGAAATTTCCTTAAAATATAACCAGTTGTTTATTTTATTTTACAAGCCATATTTTATCACTAAAATGTTTCTGCAATGTACAAGCAGCTTTTATAATAGCTATAATATGATTTAACATTTGATAAAGTCTTCAAGTTTTCTAAAGCCTATTCAATGTGTATCATCTTATCTGATCCCTACAATAAGTCTATGGTAAGTACAATAGGTATCACGCTCCCCAATTAAGAGATGAGAAACTAATACCAAGAGAAGATTAAGTGACTTGCCCAGACACAAAAACTTTTGTAAATAGCTAGTCCAAATCTCAGAACCCAGATTATTGTCCTTACTTCTTTCAAATATGATAATTCGAAACAGTTTTTCCAGCATTTCTTCTGAGCCCCAGCATAAAAAAAAGGTCTGTAGGCATCCATGGGGTCTAAGACATTGATCTTCACTTAAACTAACCCAGCTTTTTTTCTAAGTGTTTTATACTTGAACTCTGCATAACATTTTTTATGAAAAAAATAGTATTTGGCTACAAGAACAGAAAGCTATAAAAACAACTGGAATAGATTATCTTCACCTCCATCTTTCTTTCTTTCTTTGGCTAGTCAAGTGCTAATTAGTCAAATGTACATCTGTTTTCTTTTTATGACTTCATTGTTGCTTAGCATAGTTGTTGCTTTGGCCATATAGTAGTCATCTATATAAATATATAAACAAAATACAGCCATATAGTTTATATGTATATGCATATATATGTATATATGTATATATATGCACGTAAACATATATACATATATATGTATATATGCATATACATATAAACTATATGGCAGTATTTTATTTATTTATAAACATATATATGTGCATATATATGTATATATGCATATACATATAAACTATATATATACATATATACATATGTGTATATATACATATACATATAAACTATATATGTGCATACATGCATGTATATATGTATATGTGTATATATGCCATGTAGTCATCTATATAAATATATGTATATTATCCTATTTTCACTAATGAGTGATAATAATGAGTGATAATAAAACAAGTATATTTTTTAAAAATATATACATGTACATACACATATACAGATGTTTTGATTTAACATCTGTGTGTTTAAAAGTTATGATCACATAACCTAATGTGACAGAGATTCTAGATTGTCCCATTTAATTCTGCAGGGTTGATGGTTCAGAAGGACAACTAAGACCCTTTTATTCACCATTAAGTGATACAGAATTGTATAGGCAGGGATGCCTGGGTGGCTCAGTTGGTTAAGCAGCTGCCTTCGGCTCAGGTCATGATCCCGGCATCCTGGGATCGAGTCCCACGTCGGGCTCCTTGCTCAGCAGGGAGCCTGCTTCTCCCTCTGCCTCTGCCTGCCATTCTGTCTGCCTGAGCTTGTGCGCTCTCTCTCTAATAAATAAATAAATAAAATCTTAAAAAAAAAAAAAAAAAGACTTGTATAGGCACTAATGATGACATCAGTCGCCATCTAGCTGTGGGAAAAAGAGGTGTAGTAATTTAAGAAAAAAAAAATGCGGGGAGGAGTCAAGATGGCAGAGAAGTAGCAGGCTGAGACGACATCAGCCAGCAGGAGATCAGCTAGATAGCCTATCAAACCATTCCAAACACCTACAAATCCAACGGGAGATCGAAGAGAAGAAAAACAACAATTCTAGAAACAGAAAATCGACCACTTTCTGAAAGGTAGGACCAGCGGAGAAGTGAATCCAACGCGACGGGAAGATAGACCCCAGGGGGAGGGGCCGGGTCCCGGCAAGCGGCAGAGCACAAAATCAGGACTTTTAAAAGTCTGCTCCACGGAGGGACATCGCTCCAGAGGCTAAACTGGCGTGAAGACCTCACGGGGACAACGTGGACTCAGGTCCCGCGGGGTCACAGAAGGATCGGGGGTGTCTGAGTGTCGCAGAGCTCACAGGTATTAGAGCGGGGAAGTCGGCTGCGGAGACAGAGCCGAGATTTCCTAGTGGTCTGTGACACGGACCGGTGCTCTGTGGCACTGGCCGGTGCTCTGTGTGAGGGGTCCCCACAAGATCCGGGGAGACTCCGACCCGGGAGAGCTCAGGGATCTATGGGGTTCGGAGACTCCAGGTGGGACTCTGCCAGAGACAGAGACGCTTGGTCACAGGCTGGGTGAGCTCGGAGCGCTCCCAGAAGCCAGTGAGACGGGACTGCTTACCCACGATATTCTCTGAGTGCGGTCTCAGGGCGCGCGCGGTCTCCAGGCGCAAATGTGGGCTGGGGAGACCGGAGGGATTAAACGCTTTTTTATGAAGGCGCACTGAAGACTGGGGCCCCTAGCTCTCCGCTCCTCTGAACCGGATATTGGGAGGCCGCCATTGTCATTCCCGTCCTCCAGAACTCTACGGAAAGCGTTCAGGGAACAAAAGCTCCCGAAAGCGAACCTGAGAGGATTACTTAGCCCGGCCCCTGGTAAGGGCGGTGCAATTCCGCCTGGGGCAAAGACACCTGAGAATCACTACAACAGGCCCCTCCCCCAGAAGATCAAAGAAATCCAGCCAAGACCAAGTTCACTTAACAAGGAGAACAGTGGATTCTTATCTGGACAAAATGACAAGGCGGAAAAACTCACCACAAAAAAAAGAGCAGGAGACAGGACCGAAGGTTAGGGACCTAATCAATACAGACATTGGTAATATGTCAGATCTGGAATTCAGGATGACGATTCTCAAGGTTCTAGCCGGGCTCGAAAAAGGCATGGAAGATATTAGAGAAACCCTGTCAGGAGAAATAAAA
>ML094002.1:5856-52759 GCA_003697995.1 Taxidea taxus jeffersonii
GGGTTAAAGCCTCTGCCTTTGGCTCGGGTCATGATCCCAGGATCCTGGGATGGAGCCCTGCTTTGAGCTCTCTGCTTATCAGGGAGCCTGCTTCCCTCCCTTCTCTCTGCCTGCCTCTCTGCTTACTTGTGATCTCTGTCAAATAAAATAAAAACTTAAAAGAAATGAAATCATTTTTATAGGTCCATGGAAATATGGTGGGTCCCAGACCCTGTGCCACTGTGCATAATGGATAATCTGCAGTGGATATACTGGGTTGTTTCCTGGGCTGGTCATGAGCTCATGGGAGCCAATCAGTGAGTAACAATGCTGTGACTAAGGATTCAGATCAAGAGAGCAGTAGTTACTTAGAACTCCCAACGATTAGCTGAGAAGTAGCAAGTAGGACCCTGAATTGAGTTCCAATATATTTCACCTCCAGTACAAAGCATGATAAAATGCTGTCAGTAGTTAGGATTTCCTCTGGCTTGATGGACTCAGAATTGGGAAGTGGGGTTCACTTCCTCATTGTCTTTGAGGAGAGACTTCTGGGACTGATGAACGGTATCATTCATTTCCAGGCTGAAGTTGTAGCTGAGAAAAAAGGGGTATGGAAGCTGATTAGCAATGAGATAGATTACTGCAGCTCATCCAGAGGAATCAGGGTGGGGCTTGTTTTAATCCATGTCTATTTTTAGTCACAGTTAATATAGACACGTCTACCACAATCTTCTTTAGCAGCAGCTAAATGGGGTTCTGAATGCTCCTACTGCTGTTATGTTGGCTGCTAAAGAGTCTGTTGGCTAAAGGTCTACCAATAAGCCTCACCTGGAAGTTGGTAGTGGCTAGAATTGGGGATGAACTGATGTAGAAGGTAAGAATACAGAGGGGTCCCCCTCATTGGGTTTACTTTACATAGTTACCCTGGTTTTCTGATTTTCCTCCAACTGAGTCTAGGGCTAGGGATCTGACTCCAGGGGAAATAGCTGTCACTGGGCAGGCTAAAACATTCCCAGCCTCCCCCACCCCACCACTTGGCTTAACAGTCCTGGCTTTGGTTCAGTTCACTGAGTGATATGGGGTTTGGTTACTCCTCAGGGACCTGGCTGAGACCTTGAGGTCAGACTGAGCAATCTTTTTCCCTCCCTTCTTGTAAAGCAAAAAAATCTGTTTAAATCAATATGTTTCCTTCCCCCCAGCTGAATGTGGCTTTTAAGGATGACAGCATTTGCTCCATACTGCCCTTGCCCTTGTCAAGACCTAGCCTGAAGTAGAACAGAATGGTGTAGGGTAGCTGGGTTTGTGTATGTAACATACAGCATAAATGCAAAGATACAGACTCTGGACACCTTCACACAAAGGAAGAACTAGTGGGGATACAAAGCAAGAGTGAAATATAATTAGAAAGAATTAAGGCTGACCATTTTCCTTTGGAATACAAAGGAGAACTTGATTTTTCATTACTCGTAATATGATAGATCAAGGGTCAGAAAACTATGTATATGTCTAAAAAAGAAGAAAAATAAGCAACAGAGACCATTGGGACCACAAAGCCCAATATATTTATCATATGACCTGTGTTAGCCAGTGTTTTTCAGAGAAACAGAAGCAAAAGGATACACACACACACACGTATGTATGTGTGTATGTATGTATGTATATATATATATATGGGCCCAGGTGATTGTGGGGCCTGGAAAATCTGAACTATGCAGGCAGGCTGGTAGGCAAGAAACCCAGAGGAAAGTTAATGTTTCAGCCTGGAGTCTGAAGGCATGGCCCTTTATAGAAAATATTTGCTAACCCCTGAAATAAAGTCAGGAATAATGGAGAAACCCTTTGGGCAAGAGACCTAGAGACTCCTGCTCTGCTGCTAAATAGTTGGGTAATCTAGAGTAAACCACTGCCCCGCACTGGGTCTTGGTTTCTACTTTTATAGAGCAGATTAAGAATTCCTTTCCATACAGCAAACATTGTATGCACTTTAGTCCTGTCTATATGTAAAGTTCTATGATTCCATAAGTCAAATCTGGAAGATCCCAAATAGGCTAGCTTAAACTGCTTCCTGTTGATGTCTAGAAATAACTTTCCACTGGCAAGAATACCAGATATCAGTAAGTTTTCATTGTAACATATGGAATAAACAAAATGCCCAATTTTTAAAAAAGATGTTATTTATTTACCTGACAGAGAGAGATCATAAGTAGGCAGAGAGGTAGGCAGAGAGAGAGGAGGAAACAGGCTTCCCGCTGATCAGAGAGCCTGATGTGGGGCTCAATCCCCGGACCCTGGGATCATGACCTGAGCCGAAGGCAGAGGCTTAACCCACTGAGCCACCCAGGTGCCCCCAAAATGCTCAATCTTTATAATTTATCAGTGTCTCTTAGTTGTAGTTTCTGTTAAGGATAACTGACTGTGAGAGTTCTCTATAATCATTAGAGACATCTGTTACTGGTATTATACAAGGCACTTTGGGGCACTTTAAATAAGTACCAGAAAACAGATTATCTAGTCTTGAGGTGCTTATAATCTAGTTAGAAAGACATATGCCATACCTAGAATAAACTCTTTAATCTTGTAGAGAGAAACATACAAACATCTATTGGGAGCAGAGGCGTTGGCTTGTTTATGGATGTGTCCTCAGGACCTAGAACAGTGCCTAGAATATGTTATGTATCCAATACATATGTTGAATGAATGGATGAACGAGTGAAGGATGGCTTAGTGAGGAGTAAGTACTAAAAGAAGGCATGCATACTTAAATCAGGGCCATGCTGAGGCTAATTTGGAAGGTCTTCTAATGGATGAGACGGTATGGTGAACTCAACAGAAGAAGCCCAATAGCTGGAGAGTGATATTTCTGAAATGCTGGATTTCTGAATATAAAGATACACAGGGCAAAGTCTGGGTTAAGGATTATACAGGTTTGGACATTAAACAGACTCAAAGTTGCCTGAAACAGAGGTCTGAGCTTTGGAGTACAAAGACATAGGCTCTATCTACTACCTTACAACTGACTTAGCATTTTCCATTAAGTTATTAACCTCTCTGTGCCTCAGTTCCCTTATCTGTAAAGTGCAAATGACATCTGGAATCAGAATTTGAGGTATGGGAGAGACCTTACACCTCATTTGGTCTGCTGGGTTTCACTCCTGGATGTCCATTAGAAACACTTGGAGAACTTTTAGAGGGCCCAGTGTTCAGGCCTGACCCCATACCAATTACGTGAAAAATCTTTGAAACTAGACTCAGGCATCCTTTTCAGTATTTTCAAAATTTCCCCAGGTAAGTTAGTGTTCAGCCAAGGTTGAAAACCATTGTTATATAACAACCCTTTCATTTTATAGTGAATTTTATAGACAGATAAACTGAAGCCCAGAGTGGGTTGAGGAACTTTGTTCAACCTACTTCATGGGACCATTAGAAGGATAATACGAGACCATAAAATTTTAGAGCTAAAGGGACCTTAGGTATCAAAATATCTGTGAAAGTGCTTTGTATAACATAGAACATCATTTATTTATAAGAGATTATCATACCAACAGAACAAGAAAGTATTAATTGGCAACTGGACAAAGCATCCTCTTCATCATGAAATTACATTAAGAAGGACAATGGTTGAAACTTGAATTCTCTTTTATTTTCCAAGTCTCCTCAAGTTAGCAAACAAGTAAATGTTCCATTCTGAAAGCTAAGATATGGATTACTGGTTTGCATTCTTGGTAAATAAAAGTGGCCTACATTGCCCTAAAAATTCACATTTTCTTGAGAAGAAACATAAGTGTTTTGTAAATGTGCAGCCATAGCAGGAAGTGTTGTTTAGCATAGTTCTAGCATCTTTCTAGCTACATTATCTGTTTGGAGTGTGGTCATTCCTGGAAGCAGAGGGATGAGGTTTGGAAATTTTAGTGTGCTACCAGGCATTTTTGCTAACAAGGGTCTTCACTTGCTCCTGGCTTGAGGGACTTTGGCTTGCATTGAACTTAAAGGTGCTTCACTTTGCAGAGGATGAAAAGCCAGGGTGATTTCTATTCAAGACACATTTCCCCATTCCTACCCTTTCGTTATTTATTAGATCCACTCTTTGTCACTGGTCCTTACAAACAAGCCTGTGAGGTTGGGTATAAAGTGCATATCCTAATTCCCCCATTTAACCTCTATTTTTGAGAAATGTTTATTCTTTGTCTGAGAGACAAAAATGCCAGATCATTTTTTTATGCAGGCCCACTGCCCACCCCTGTAGGGAAGCTTTCTGGACTACTCCAATTTACATACCTTATTTCAATATCTATTATACTGAGAATACCAGAGAGTTTATCGTTCACTGTTTTGTAATTATTTTAATGTGTTAGATCTATCTCCCCAGTAGATCCTGTCTTATACTCCCTTGATCTTTTGGCCTACCCCAGGATCTAGAATTTTATTTTTTTCAAAAGCAAGGCTTGAGTCATGTATCTGAGAAACTACCCATTGCTAAAGGGTTTTTGGAAGCTCACTAAAATGCTTCTCTCCTGGGGTCATTTACCCCTTAGGGAAATTGCTGGAAAGATAAGATGTGAGGGTGAGTGTAGAGAAGGTGGGACAATTGTAATAAAAAGTATGTTGGGATGGGGCACATGGGTGGCTCAGTTAGTTTAGCACCAGAGTCTTGATTTCAGCTCAGGTCATGATCTAAGGGTTGTGAGATCGAGACCCACATCAGACCCCATGCTGGGTGTGGAGGCTGCTTGGGATTCTCTCTCTCCCTCTGCCCCCACCCCCTGTCCATCTCTAAAAAACAAAATAAAACAAAACAAAACCCAAAAATGCTAGAATATCAGTAGTCCACTTAAAAAAAAAAGAATATCAGTAGTCCGGAGCAATGTTTCCCAAAATTGCCTGTGCATCAGAATCACCTGGGATCTGGAATTTCCAAGAGGAGGGGCCTGAGACTGTCTATTTCGAAGCTCCCTCTAAAGATTCTGATGAACAACCAGGTCAGGAAACCACTAGACTCATTGTTCTCTGGTGCTCCTCAAACTTTATACAAGATTTTACATTTCTGACAAGTTCCCAAATGGTACTGATGTTACTGGTCAGAAGACCAAACCATGCTTAGTGGTTCTAAGCATGCGGTCCCTGGGCCAGCAATATCAGTATTACCTGGAAACTTGGTAAAAATACAGATTCTTGGGGCACCTGGGTGGCTCAGTGGGTTAATGCCTTTGCCTTCAGCTCAGGTCATGATCTCAGGGTCCTGGGATCGAGTCCTGCATCAGGCTCTCTGCTCAGCAGGGAGCCTGCTTACCCCCCACCTCTCTCTTCCTGCCTTTCTGCCTACATGTGATCTCTGTCAAATAAATAAATAAAATCTTTAAAAAAAAAAAGAAATACAGATTCTTGGTTCACACTTTGGATCTACCAAATGCAAAGCAATCTGGGTCCCAACAATCTTTGTGTGTGATGTTTGTGAGGTTCTGAGAACCACTGCTATATATAACACTAGTAATAAGGTTCAGGAGAGTGGTGCAGTGGATTTGAAAAAGTTCAAATCTCAGCTGTGTCACTGAACCTTAGTTTTTACATTTATAAAATGAGAATAGAAATTATATACATCAATTCAACAAACACTTGTTTTGCCAGACATTTCATTAGGTGTTGGGAAAACATTAAGATGAATAAGATACATTCTGTGTCCTTCAGGAATTCACTGTTGCTTTGCCTAATGGACAAGGCTATTATAGATCTTGAACAAGATGGTGTGTGTGAAAGTGCTCTGTGAACTATGAGATACATTTCAAATATGAGTTATGGTTCTAATCAAATCTGCACCCTCCTTTTTTTAACATTTTGCATTCATAATAGTTCTCAGTGGTCCTTGCGCTTTAGCAGATATTCCACTGGTAAAATCTGAAAGAAGTGAGTTGAGTAGTAATAAAAATATTTGCTTAGAAGAAAACATTTGTTTTCTAATATTTAATTTTTAATATTTCAATTTATTTAAATACAATATTTTACACATGCACTTGATGCTTTTAGAACTTCTTTAACTTCTTTTTTTTTAAAGATTTTATTTATTTGAGAGAGAGAGAGAGAGAGCACTAGCAGGGGAGGAGTAGAGGGAGAGGGAAAAGTAGATTCCCCACTGAGAAGGGAACGTGATGCATGTCTTAATCCTGGAACTCTGGGATCATGACCTGAGCTAAAGGCAGACACCCAACTGACTGAGCTACCCAGGTGCCCCGAGAAGTTCTTTCACTTTTTATTACCCATTTTAATTGTCACCACAACCTTATAAGATAACAGAGGTGGATATGATTATCTCCATTTGACAGATGCAGAATCTGGTATTCAATAAAGTGAAGGGACTCACCCAAGGTCATAGGTCAATGCTCTCTCTCCCATTCCATGCTGACTGATCAAGTAAAAGTCCTTTTATATATTCTCTACAGGCTAATAAGTTTACTGCAAGCACGGATGTGAAACCAGCCAAAGCCCTCTTTCAAAATCTTAAACCTGTCCAGCTTTTACTCATCTGCTTGAGTTAAAGCATACAGCTCCTACCAGAGAGACATAGCTAAACTCCTCTGTTTTGAATTTCTATCTATCAGGAGCCTTATCAACTGATGGCAGGCAGTTGGATTACATGTTCGTTTCAGGAATCAAAGGCTTGTACTAGATAACTACGTTAGGAAACCAGAATAATATTCTTGCATTGCCAAAAGCCCTTTAGAATGGATTATAAATAAGAACTTCTATCTTTTTGTGCAAGCTGAAACTAGAGGCCTCCTCTCTGCTGTTGAATTTTGTTTTTTTGACACAGAGCCTAATTTTGAGAGTTAAGTGGATGTTGTGGAGTTTTACCTTTGGACAACCATAGCTACTAGGACTTATGTTTAAACATAGACATTTCCTATTGGCAAATCAATGCTAGAGCATGAAATATCTTGCTTGAGCAGACAAAACTGAAGGACCAAATATGCTTGTTTTCTTTTTTTTATTATGTTCAGTTAGCCAACATATAGTACATAATTAGTTTTTATGTAGTGTTCATTAGTGATTCATTAGTTGTGTGTAACATCAGATGTTCATCACCACACGTGCCCTCCTTAATACTCAACACTGAACTACCCCATCCCCTCTGTAACCTTCTGTAACCCTTCTGTAACCCTCTGTTTTTTCCCAAGTCCAGAGGGAAAACTGAATAGGCAGACATCAGACAGGGGGACAAACCATGAGAGACTCTGGACTCCAGGAAATATGCTTGTTTTCTAAAGGAGATGGCTGCCTGCTGGTGTCTTGAGGGCATTTCTGCATTCTTCCCCAATACCCCCATAAAACCTTACTAAAAGAACGGGGTTTCTTTTGGGGGTAATGAGAATGTTCTAAAATTGCTGTGGTGATAGTTGCATACTGCTGTGAATATACTAAAAACCCAATGAATTGGACACTTTAAATGTTTAAATAATTATTTAAATTTAAATAATTTCAATAATTATGTGAAATGTGAATTATAGCTACACAAAGCTTTTTTAAAAGTTTCTATTTAAGAAAAATTTTAAATGTTTTTTAGAGGGAGAGAAAGGGGTGGGGGAGGGGCACAGGGAGAGGGAGAGAGTCTCAAGCAGGCTCCACACCCAGCATGGAGCCTTACATGGGGCTCTATCTTATGACCCCAAAATCATGACCTGAGCTGAGATCAAGAGTCAGATGCTTAACTGATTGAGCCACCCAGGCACCCCTAAAGTTCTATTTGAAAGATATTCAAATTCAGTAATATAGTTAATGTATGAATTACAATGTATACCTATCAAACAAAAAATTGTATATCACAGCTTACGATGCTTCCTTGTTTTAAATTTTAAACATGAAGTCTCCAAATGGCCACATAGAATAACCGAATTAGAGAAAAAAGTATTATGTAGGGCCTGGAGATCAGAGATATGAGAAATCAGAAAGTTTTCTCCTGCTCGTGAGGTTGGGTGTAGAGTGTTGAATGAAGGTGCCTGTTAGCGGGAGGCTTCTAAGTGCTGAGAGTGGCCCCCAGTTGACAGTCAGCAAGAAAATGAGGACCTCAGTCTTATAAGGAACTGAATTCAGATGACAACCTGAATAAGCTTGGAAGAGAATCCAGAGCCCAGATGAGAACAGCTTTATAGTTGATACCTTGATTGCTGCCATGTGCAACTCTGAACAGAGGACACAGGGAAGCTATGCAGGGACTCCGCATCTCTGGAAACCATGAGATAATGATGGCTGTTGTTTTAAGCTGTTAAATTTGTTATATCACAGTAGAAAACTTCTACACAAACTTACTGTGAGAATGGGATGGGGCAGCCAAGATGGAGTAGGGGGTGACCTCTTTGTTTTGCATCTGAATTTGCACATTTGCTATAGCTTAAATGGCTGTGGACTGAATAACCCAAGTGTAACTAACATGAAGTGTCTAAATGAGCAGTGCAGTCAACTCCAACCTCCTTTCAAGTCGGTGGACTTGGAGACAGAGACCAAATGGATACTTACTAGACAGACAACTGTGGTTATAGTAGAGCAAACTAGTAATGCCCCCTGAAGAGGCTATTTCTGCCCAGAGACAGAAACTGGTCACTACCTAATTGCACATATGAAGTTGGAAGACAATTATCTGTTAAGAGAAATTGGTCTGGTATGAAGAATATTATTTGATTACACAAGAACGCTTTATGACAAGAGATACTATCAACCAGTATTTTGCAGTGTTGTGCATAGACCCCATGTTTATGGGAAGGTTGTTAGAAATGCAGATTTCCTTGACCCCACCCCAAACCTGTAAGATGATTCACATAAGTACTACTGTTTGAAATGCACTGAGGTAATCGTTCACCTTTTGCAACATTGGGAAGTGCTTAACACCTGGGCTATAAAAAAAATACAGATGGTAGGTACTTCCATCTGTATTTTTAAAAGTGAGAAAAAGAGAAAGAGGGACAGAGATAAATATCTATAGATAGATAGATACATAGAAAAGAAGCAGAAGCAGTAGCAGAAAAATAACAAGAGGAAGAAGGAGAAGAGGTAGAGAAGGAGGGGGAGGAGGGAGAAGGAATGGGGAGAAAGAGGGAGAAAAGAAATACTTAATTATTGAAGATGTGTATTGAAGATTAAAGATGAGCTCCATTATCAATGAAAACCATGTGCATCACAGAATATTTGACATCTCTGGGAAGCATCTACATTCCCACTCCTCCCTCAACCTAACCATTTACACACCCAGGGGTGACTGCTAGAGCAGGTGGAGGTGACAGGAAGCTGAGCCCAGCCAGCCTCATTTGGCAATTGAATCAAAACAGGAAGGAGGCTTCAATTCCTGCTTATCGTCTCTTACTGGAATATAGTATTAGACCTCAAGACAAAGCTCAGATTGATGCAGTCCCCACCCCACCCTTCTTCTCCTGGCTTCTTTTCTATAAGTCATGCTTTCAGTGTTTGGAGTCTGGCAGCTGCAAGGCTTGGTTGCTAGGTAACAATTTCCCAACACAAAGAACCCTCAGCTGGGTAGGTCAGGTCTGTCAGTGTGAAACAGCTGTACAGAATTTTTATTTGTCTTCCTCTTGTTTTGGTTAATCACAGGGCATGGAACCAGAATCAAACTTTTCATAGAAATGAGAAATGCTGGAGGATACTAGCTCAGCTGCTGCTGCTTTTTTGCTGCTCTTCAAATCACAGCCTTTCTACTCTGGCTCAATAGAGCCACAACAGCAAGCCTGGCAGGCTGCAGGTGGAGGAGGGTGTTAAAGGGGTCAGGTGTTTGTTAGGCTCTTTAGCATCTGGGTGGTGGAGGGCATAGCTGAACCATGAACTAAGAAGTTAACTCCTGCTCTTCACATTAACCAGCAAGTTCCTAGGATTAGAAATGTCAGATTAAGTATAGCACACCCAGTTAAATTTGAGTTGCAGATAAATGATGAGAAATTGAAATGGAACTGGGCATCTGGAATTTGTGTTTGCAAAATCTGGCAACCCTACTTAGTTTGCAACCAATTTTCTGTGAATTTTGTGTGGGATGGATATGAACAGAGTAGTAGAAATAGGGATGGAACCAATTCTGGTGCTGTCACGGAGGATTAAAGATCAGCCTTGGCTTGGTATGCTAGAAGTTCAAGTTGGAGGCAGTTTTGTATAGAGTCACACAAAAAAATGGCTAAACCCATTTCTATTGTCAGCTTTCATTATTGTTATCCATCAGATGCTAGTCTAGTGTCTAAACCTGGGTGTGGTGCTCTGGGATGGAAACACATGATTGGAAATCATGAGGCTTGGGATGTAGGACCTGATGGATGGATGGATTATTAGCCAGCTGTGTGATCTTGAACAAGTCATTGCTAGTTTGGGCCATTGTTGACTTTTCTATAGCCCAAACACGTTGTATTAGAGCATTGTTTTCAAAATGTGCCTCCTCACCTGGGATTGTGTTAGAGATGCAGAGGGCCCACACACAACTTCTGAAGCAGAAACTCTGGGGACAGGGCATTGCAATCAGTTTTATCAAGCCCTCCAGGTGATTTTTTCTTAAAACCCTGTTTCCAAAAGGCCCTCTTTTGCCCCATTCCTGTTCTTCCTATAGAACAGTAGAGAAACTCACCGCACTGTCTTCATAAATCTCTGATTACAAAGGGAGGGAAGCAGAATCAAGAGGAGAAACTCGGGGAGCTAATGTAACCTGTAGCTGGTTTCTCAGAATAACTGGCATCCTGTGGTGTTGTCCATGGTGCTGAATGTGATTATTGAGCCTAACCTTGGAAGTCTTGGTGGGAAATGTCCACAAAAAGAGAGGAAGTTGGATTGTTGTAGTAGTCTGACCTCTATTTCATCTCTCACTGGAGACAACCTAATGAATTTGATAATTACATTATGAAACCTGGTTAAGGTGACCAGGGCAATTACATTTTATAGGCTAGTGCCTTTCCTCTGGTGCTTTCCTAGCTTTCTTTGCTAGTGGACTAGCAAAGAAAGGAACTCGTAGCTTGGGTAATTATATTTTATTCTGACACAGAGGGCTGTATGTAAAGTGTGTTTACTTAAAAGCAATGAATCATGCCCCACATGTGACCCTGTAATTATGAATGAGTGAGGAGAACACTAAGATATGACAGATGTCAATCAAGGGCCTACAGTAAGACTCACAAATCATTTAACCATCAAGCAACCATAAGAGTAAGAAAACCCAAGAGTGCTGCCTAGGCTACTCACAGAAAGCTTTTTAAATTTACTCTGGGCTATGCTCAAGTGGGTGGATAGCAGGACCCAGATAATTAGAAGGGATTAGCTTAACTCTGACAGTCCTTCCAGCCTTGCATACTGGGCCTTGGTTTTCTTGATCTCCTTTAGGGTTCTCATTATGGCATGAGATCTACTTTAATAACTTTTAGAGCAAGCTTTTATGTGTTTATCTGCAAGGATGCCTACTCTCAAATTTCAGTTACAGATGGCCTCAAATTTGACTTCTGACTTTTTGACTTTACAACTGTAAGTGATATGTGTTCAGTAGAAACTGTACTTCTTGTTTCAAATTTTGATCTTTTCCCAGGCTAACAATATGTGGTACAATACTCTCTTGTGATGCTTCTAGTCAGCCATATGAAGCATGGAGGTACTACCAATATGATTATAATTGTTCTGTTTCTCAGTTTTGGTACAGAATTCAGTAAATTACATGAGATATTCAATACTTTATTATAAAATAAGGCTTGTATTAGATTATTTTTCCCAACTGTAGGCTGATTTAAGAGTTCTGAGCACATTTAAAGTAGGCTAGGGTAAATTATGATGTTCAGTAGGTTAGATGTATTAACTGCATTTTTTACTTACAATAGATATTTTCTGCTTACAATAGTCTTATCAAGACATACATAACCCCACTGTAAGTTAAGGAAGGTCTGTAATTTTATGGACTCTACACTCACTTAGGGAATCAAAGTAGGAAAAGGATAGATGGAGGGAGCCCATAGCTATCACTCTAAGAAGTCTGGGTTTGCCTAGAAGAGATCAAGGCAGGAATGTATCCAATTCCAGATCACTTTAAACTGTCACATGTAATTATAGATTGTGACTCATGTAGGTTAATGCGCCTCTTGGAGCCTTAGTTTTATCATCTGTAACATGGATACAGTGATAGTTAATAGGCACTATTTATTGAGTAGTTACTATATGCCAGACACTCTCTACTTCACAAAGTTCTTGTGATATTTAGATATAGTTATAAAGTGCCTAGTACAGAGTAGGCACTCAAAAAGGGCATCAAGTAAAATTATTAATCATTTTTTTAAAAAGATTTTACTCTACTTCTGAGGGGACCTGGATTCATTTGGGCCATGCATGGTGAATCAGACTCTTTTTGGCCAGGAGTTGATGCTATATAATATTAGGTCTTAGCATATCTGACAGATGTGTCCTAAGAACTGCAATTATTCTTAGAAACAAAAATAAATACAACCAATTCCTCCCATTTCTTGGCCCAGCAAGCACCATTATTTTTGTGCATATACCGATAACCCTAAATGAGGACCAGAGCAATCCTTATGATATTTGACTCCTTAGGCTGAGAGTCAAAGTATCCATACGGGCAAAAATCTCCTAAAGGACTAGGCAAGTCATTGCTGGTTAATATTCACACAATTGTCTTGTCTCTTCTGTGGAATCAGGAAACAAGAAAGGGATTTCTTGTGACTTGAACTTGTTCCCTTTGTTCCTACAGCTCAATACCTAAATGGGATGCTCAGACCCTCCGAGGCTAGAAGGATAATGATAGAAAGGCCAGCCTTGCTTTGTTTTCGCCACAAGTCCAGTAGCTGATAGCATCAAATAATAGTAGTGATTACTCTGGAGGCATTAACTCCATGGGTGTTGTGATAATGGGGCATTGACCTTCCCAACAGAGAAACTCATTTCATTGCACTGTATTATCAGCTTTCCTCTACTGGAAAGAATCCCTTGATTACTGACTCCATCATAACCCCAGGCCCTTGTTTAGCTGAATTGCTAGCTCATTTCTTTTCCTGGTGGAAGAGTCCCTAATAGCCTTCACAGGATTTTTAGAAAGCCTGGCAGTCTGAGATTCCAAAGGAGCTTCAAGGCTCAGCAGCCCTCCCCAACTTGTTCCTACTCTCTTTGCTGCCTGCCTGCTGAACTGAGCTTCCAAATCTTTGAAATTGATTTACCAGTCATTCTCAGGCTTCCTGATGGTGATAAAAGAAGTACTGTTCTGTTTTCAGCTGTCACCAACACTTCCTCTTAAGGCTCAGCTAGAGAGTTTACTACTAGACACCCATCTGCTGCCCTGCCTAGAGCTTGCCACTCTTTCCTTTGCCAACCAACTAGTGTCATCCCTCCTTTGAGGGAAGGCTGTTTGAAATGAGTGGCCCAATAGGGGAAACTGAAGGGTAAGATGGCTCTGTGTGATTCAACCTTACTTAGGAAGAAAAGGAACTCTGATGTGCATAAGGAATCATCTCGAAGGGGGGTGGGTGGATAATTGTCCAATTTAATGGGATTTTCATTAAGGGGAAGAGTAACATAATGTAGCTTGAGTGAGCGTTGCCCATTCTCTGGTTCTGTGGTGATGTTAATCATGCTGCTCCTGGCAAATCTGTCAGAGCTGAAGCCCATGACGTAACTGATTTTCCAGCAGGCCCTTTGTCTGAGTGACTGCGGCACAGCTGCTGAACAGAGCACCAGGGAGCTGAATGAGTTAATGGGGAAAACGAGCTTCCCATGGTTCTTTCTTCCAAAGGGATGCTGTCAATGGGAGCTTTGTGTGTTGGTCAGCAAGGTGACCTATCTTACTACTAGTGTTTCTCAAAGTCATGGTGGAAGGGGCATTGATAGGAAAGCAATTGATATATATGCTCACGCCAAGGTGTAGACTAGCAACGTTGGACTGTTGTGATTTCAAAGCTTTGTGTCATAGGTCCCATGGCTTCATTTGGACTTTGTGACCAAATAAGTTATACAAATAACAGGTATACTAATATATATTATCATATATGTTACATATATAATACTATATATACTACAACATGCATGTAGTAAATATATGGCATTTTTAATTTTTTTATATGGCATTTTTTAAAGGAACAACAAGTTTTATTTTATTTTTTAGAAAGAGAGAGGGTGAGGGGAGAGGCAGAGGGAGAGATTAAGCAGGCTACATGCTCAGCTTGTGAGCCTGACTTGAGGCTAGATCTCATGACCCTGAGATCATGACCTGAGATGAAATTAAGAGTCAGATGCTTAACCAATTGAGCCACCGAGACACCCCAATATATGACATTTTAGAACTCTTACCATGTGTGTCAGGCACAGAAAAGAAAGTGTGGTAGCAGTGTGGATCTTTAGACTCAAACCGCCTAGGGATTATATTCTAGTTCTTCCAATTATTAGCTGTGTGATTTGGGGCAAGGTACTTACCCTTTTTAAGTTGCTTTCCTTATCTGTCACAGGGATCATTATGGTAGTGTGGATTAGATGAGATAACCCATGTGATTAGCTTAGCACTTAGAAAATTGTAAGCACTTACTAAACATTAACTTTATGACTATGTTATTTATGTCCTCTCATTTAAGTCTCCCAAACAATCTGGTGTGACAGGTACTATTATGATCCCTCTTTTATAGGTGAGGAACCTAGGGTTCATAGATGTTAACTTGCTCTAAATCACATGAATAACAATTGTTTCAGCTGGACTTGGCCTCAAGGTAGCTGACTCCAGAGCTGTTAACCAACAAGCTCTACAGCCTCAATTACAAAGGGCTGACAAGTTGGAATTTGTCTGTACGTCTCTTTAAGGGGTTCTTCACCCTGGCTGAAAATTGGAATCATCTGGAAAAAATCAGAACAGAACACTGATTGCCTCTCAGCGGGTGGAGGTGGGTATTTACTGGGAAGATACATGAGGGGATTTCTAAATATCCTGATAAGGGTTTGTATTATACAGGTGTATGCACTTGTCAAAACTCATCAAATGGTACACTTACAATTTATGCATTTCATTATATGTGTTATCTAAAAAAAGAAACCTTAAACAAATATTGAAGTCTAATTAATGATATGCCTGCAGAAGTGTTTCAAAGTGAAATATGCAGATGTCTACAACATATTTTGAAATGTCTCAAAAACAATATGGGTGGATAGAGGGATAGATATGTCATAAACAATATAGCAAATGTTATTTGCAGAATTTGGGTGATACAGACTTAACTGCATGTTTGATAATGTTCAGAATAAAATGTCGGGGAAAGAAATTAGTATCAGTTGGGGAGCTTTTTAAAAATACTGAAGCCTGGGATCCCCTCAGAGTTTCAGAAACAAATTAGTCTGGAATAGGGTCCAGGTATGCATTTTTTAAAAAAACCTTTTCAGGTGATTCTAAAGGGTCTTTAAAACAACATAATATATTTTGGGCTCTCAAAGCCAGTTCACAATTAATGTCCTGAGGTCCCAAACTGAAAGTGTCTTGATGACATGTCAGACAATTGTAGGCCATCCCTCCTTCTCACTCATACATCTCTACTTCCTACATTATATCCCTAGCCTCAAACATGTCCTCTGGCTGAAAGCAGTGCCAGGAAGAATTGCAATAAACAGTGTTGGCTAAATTATAGGTGGAAGCCACCTCCCTCTCTCACCCACTCCCAGCCAACAGATCATGGCCCCCAGTTCTGCCCCACCCAGGCCTCCACTTTGCAGCTCCTGGAGAGGCACACACCCATCTTTTGGCTGAGTGGTTGACCAGATAGCTAGAGCTAAATACACAGAGAAGATCATGGAAGAGATAACTCAAATTTTCCTGGATTTTAGCTTCTGTCTTGTTGCCCCATGTTTATCAGGAGCAGGTCTGGGATTGTGATATCAAACAAGCATTATTTAGGTTTCTCCAAGGGGAGCAGAAGCTCCAGGATCCAAGTTTCAGCTTATGGGATCACCTAGGGGCACTTACCATGCATTTTTTCCCCAATCTTAGGATTTCATTATCTCTCTCTTTCTCCCTCTCTTTCTTTCTCCCTCTCATTCTCCTTCTCTCTACTATTCCTACTGGAGTTCCATAGATCTGTAATGGCTCATATGCAGGAAAGAACTCATGCTGTAAATGACCCGTAAGTTAAAGTCACATAGAAATTGTTTCTTCTACAATCAATGCACCAGGGGTCACAGGTTATTGATTCAGCTGATTCATCATCTTTTTATCACTGATGTAACTCATACAAGAGATTGTTTCTCCCCTACATTTGGAAGGCAGCTCTGCCAGGAGAACCAGAGACTCCTTAATTAGACTGACATATGGCCGAAAGAAGGGTTATGTGAAATCTGTGTCAGACTATAGTGGAATCATTTTGGGAATCTGCTGTCACCAGCAGTTTAGACTGAAGGGAATGAAATTAGAGCCATATGCTGGATTAAATTAAAATGTCTACTCCTGGAGTCTCCAAAATGCAGGTAGTTGCATTGTCCCAATACCCAAACCTACTAACTTGGCCTGGCCAGAAATGAAGTTGGGAGGAAAAGTAAATTTGCTTTTTAAAAATTTTTTTAAAGATTTATTTATTTGTTAGAGAGAGAGAGAGCGAGCACAGGCAGACAGAGTGGCAGGCAGAGGCAGAAGCAGGCTCCCTGCCGAGCAAGGAGCCCAATGTGGGACTCGATCCCAGGACGCTGGGATCATGACCTGAGCCGAAGGCAGCCGCTTAACCAACTGAGCCACCCAGGCATCCCAGTAAAGTTGCTTTTAATGGCTGTATTCCCTTTTTAAAAGGATTATTTATTTGAGAGAGAAGGAGAGAGTATGAATAGGGAGAGGGGCAGATGAAGAGGGAGAAGTAGACTTCCTGCTGAGCAGGAAGCCCAGTGCTGGGCTGGATCCTAGGACCCTGGGATCATGACCTAAGCCTGAGGCAGATGCTTAACTAACTGAGCCACCCAGGCACCCCTTAATGGCTTTATTCTATTTCCAAGCATCACATATTCAGTTAACATTCCTGACAACCCAGATTCTCTCTGTGGCTTGGGCCTGTCCTGCTCCAGAGCTATACTTTGGGCCAGGGTTCTCTAAAATGTGGTAGATATTCCACCTGTGGCACATGCTTTTTTAAATGAGCTTCCTAGATAAGCATTTTAAAGGTTTATTTATTTATTTGTGTGAGAGAGAGAGAGCAGGGGAGAGGGAGAGAGAATCCCAAGCAGCCCAATGTGGGTCTATATCTCACAACCCTGAGATCACAACCTGAGTGGAAACCAAGAGAGGGACACTTAACTGTGCCACCCAGGCGTCCCAAGTGTTTCAAGTTCAAATAGTTATGTTTGCTTTGATGTGTTAGGAAAAAATGGCACATCAATCCTATTATTTCATCAACATTACTGCCTAGGATGAGGCTAATTTCTGTAGGTGAAAAGAAAAAAAAATGATCATTTTTAAACAAGTATATGAGGAGATGGCAAAAATCATGAAGGTGATACTCAAATGACTAAAAATTAGTAAAGACTGGTCTAGTCTGGTAGTTTTCAATCCAGAGTGATTCCCCCATGCCAGGGAACATTTGGCAGCATCTGGAGGTGTTTTGTCATATGTCAAGTTGTCATAACTTGTGGAGAGGGGTGCTACTGACATCCAGTAGGTAGAGGCCAGGAGACTAATAAACATGTTATATTGCACAGGAGAAGTCACCCAACCCCCGTGAAGAAATAATTCTCCATCCCCAAATGTCAGTAGTGCCAAAGTCGAAAAAGCCTGCTATAGACCACCGTGTCTCTGAAGCATTTATGAATCATTTGGGTATCTCATGAAAGCACAGCTTCTGATGCAGGAAGTCTGAGGTGAGGTCTGAGCTCCTGCATTTCTGACAGCGATGCCCATGCTGCTGGTCCACCGATCACACACTGAGTAACAAGGACCTATAACTTCCCTCTTTATCCCCTGCCAGATCCTGCCTATCTAGAGTTCCAACCTCTCCAGGCTTTGCTCAAGGTTTGGGTTTTCTGAAAAACTACCAAGCAGTGATGATTGAAAAGAGATTAATGTGTTTCTTGCAATTATCTAGGGCCATTGAAGCCTTAAAACATAGATGAACTTGGATGAGAATTTCAGGAGCTGAGCAAAGCCAGAGGGAGAGGTGCATTTTTCTCTGGGATTCCCTCTGGGGACAAGGCAGAGTTCTCAGTAAAAGCCAGGTGCACCTAGGTTGGGTTTGGAGAAGCTCTTGTGTATTTTCTTAAGCCTGGTACCCAGTACAGTGCTTAAGTCAAAGCAGATGCCTAAAACATGTCTGTTGAGCCAACTGAGAAGTTATCTATAGTGGCACCTGGGCAGCTCCATTGGTTGAGCATCTGCCTTCAGCTCAGGTCATGATCCCAGGGTCCTGGGGTCAAGCCCTGCATTGGGCTCCTTGCTCAGCTGGAAGCCTGCTTCTCCATCTCCCTCTGCCCTTCCACCCTGGTCATGCTCTTTTTCTCTTTCAAATAAATAAATAAATAAAATCTTTTCTAAAAACATTATCTATAGCCCTTTAGATAACTGCTAGGGCAGCAAAGCAAGGTGTCTTCTAGGGCAGAACACTGTTATCAACCCATTTGAGGATAGAAAACAAATGCACTTCTGCAGCTTTCTGTTTGAATGGGTAGTACTGAAAGGGTTGCACCCTCCCAGAGTGTTTTGCCCAGTCCGGGGTGGCAGCAAGGTCACCGGATAGTTGTGTGTTTTCACTCTTCTTTGCTCAAAGTGAGAAATTGCTGAACTCTACCTCTGAAACTAGTAATACACTCTGTTAATTAACTGCATTTAAATAAAAACAAAAGAAATCTACAGAGCAGGGTGAGTTTGGTAGAGTATGGGGGGCAGGGGGTGGTGCTTTAGCTGTTCCTTTCTCAGAAAGGAAACTTTGTGGTCAGGATTAAAGACTTCGGCCCTAGAAGGAACTGGGCCAAAGAGGGGAATCATCCAGTAGTATTGGGTGAATACGCTTGTCAGTGTAGCTCTTCTCACTACTTCTGACTTGTGGAACCGTGTGCTAATAGATTGTGTGATTTGAGATCTGCTCCATATGTTCCCTTTCTTGGGCCTGCCACAGAACCTGAAAGCACCCCTTTGAGGACTATCATCTTGGATAATGCACATTTTCTAAAGATTCCTGTTAAAATATATTACTATAAAAATAATTATGGGGCACCTGGGTGGCTCAGTCAGTTGGGCATCCACCTCATGGTTTTGGCTCAGGTCTTGATCTCAGGGTTAAGGGACTGAGCCCTGCATCAGGCTCCACAGTCAGTGCAAAATCTGGTTGAAATTCTCTCCTTCTCTTCTGCCTCCACCCTTCCCTCTTTTTGAACACACTCTTGTTGGGTCTCTTTCTTTCTTTCTCTCTCTCTCTCTCTCAGATAAATAAAATCTCTAGAATATATGGATTGCTGTGTGTAGAGAGGATAGATTGGTTGGTTGCCCAGGTCTGGGGAGATAGGAGGGAAATGAGGAGTGACTGCTAATAAGTATGAGGTTTCTTTTCGGGGTAATAAAAGTGCCCTGAAATGTATTGTGGAGATGGTTGCACAACTCTGAGAATATATTAAAACCCATTGAATTGTATAATTTAAATGAATGAATTAGATAGCTTGTGAGTTATATCTCCATAGAGCTATTACAAAAATATATAGGGGCACTGGGTGGCTCAGTTGGTTAAGCATCTGACTCTTGGTTTCAGCTTAGGTCATGATCTCAAGGTCATGAGATCGAGCCCCACATTGGGCTCTATGCTCAGTGGGAGTCAGCTTGAGATTCTCTCCTTCTCCCTCTGCCCCCTCCTCCCCACTTGTGCTCTGTCTCTAAAATAAAATAAATAAATAAGATCTGAGGAACCATAAAAATTAAAGTAAAAATAAATATATGGATTGAATTAGGAGATATAAGGTTAATTTAAGAGCTAACTAGAGAAACTCTGGAGTACCACATGGGTGGGGAAAGAGATGGTCCCACCAACAGGGACGGAAACATTAAAGCAAGAAATACAGAGCAGGAATTGGTAATTTTCCTTAATTTTTCAACTCCTCATAAACCCATTTCTGCTCTTTTGGAATCCAACTGCCAATTCAACATTAGATTCATTGCTTGAAAAAACAGCCAGGAAATATTTGGATTCCATGAACAAAGAGAGTCAGGTTCCTTAAGATAGAATACCCATGGCATCATTGATAAAG
Source organism: Taxidea taxus jeffersonii (assembly GCA_003697995.1). Lineage (NCBI taxonomy): Eukaryota > Metazoa > Chordata > Mammalia > Carnivora > Mustelidae > Taxidea > Taxidea taxus. The sequence continues at coordinate 26,029 of ML094002.1, forward strand.
CCTAGGGTTTGGCACTGTCCCCATGGTTCTGGAAGCTCTTTAAATTAGATCAAGCCATTGGGACCATTATTGTCTCCTACAAAGAGCTGTAAGACCTGAGGCTGGAGAAAAATGGCTTTCTTATTCATTGAAATGGAGACATGGTTTTGGTTTTGGAAGAGGTGATGTGAAAACCACAATTATCTCATATAACCTTGTGGCCAAAGGCTCCAAAGCCACAGAGGGAGAACTCTTGTCTCTCCACTGTGGCTTTCCATGAACATGCTGTAATTTCAATAGTTTGGTATGGCACATTTGGAACTTAAATGGCAGGGTGGCAGGGCTAGTTCAATAAATCTATTTAACAATCGGAAGTGGCAGAACCTAGGATCTGGAGCCCCTGTTCCCAGGGCTGAGCTCATGCTTGCTGAACATTCAAGGGGTACAATTTCAAACATAGTAATGCTGTCTTCACCCGCCCTCCAACTTGTGGCTTAAAATGCCTTTTGGGAGGAAAAATGGTGTGTTTAGCTATTGGCCATGTTTATATTTTGCTGTGAATGAAAGTCTAAGGAGTGGGACATGGATGGTTTGGCCAACTTGGAAAAAAAGAGCCCACCAGTGGGGGATGGGGGCACCAGCTAGGAGGTTGGGGCTAACGGAACAACCTGGTCTTTTTTTTTAAAGAATTTATTTATTCATTTATTTATTTGATAGAGACACAGAGAGATCGTGAGAAATAGCATGAACAGGGGTGGTGGGGGAGAGGCAGAAGCAGACTCACTGCTGAGCAGGGAGCCTGATGCGGGGCTCACTCCCAGAACCTTGGGATCATGACCTGAGCCGAAGGCAGATGCTTAACTGACTGAGTCACCCAGGTGCCCCAAACTGGTTTTTTTTCTTTTTTTCAGTTTTGCTCTAGGTTTTGTCTGTCTGCAACTATGACCCGCAAGTCCTGGGCTTGCAAATACAAATTGAGACAGGGTTGTCACTGGGACCCAGAATTGTGAATCTGACCCAAAGGGCCACTGACTATGTTACTACTCAGTGCATCATTTGTGATTTGTCACTCCCTTGGGCACTATTAGTGCCAGAGAAACCCAGAAAGAAGGAAATTCTGCAGGACGACAAAGAGAATAGGTATTTGGTAGAGTATGGGATACATATGTATTTCAGAGGGGGGATTATCTCTATTGGATGCCAATTGGAGCCAGTCCAGCATTTGGCCAGTGACTGACCTTGTTTGTAAAAGAAACCCTCAATTTTCAAGAAAGCATTGTGGAAATTCCTCTGATTGGACTCATCTCATTCTTTAGAGAACAGTGGGTTATTTATAAGGCATAGTGATACCCTGCAATGCTCCCTTTCCTGCTAAGAAGAGATTTTATCATCTCCCCAGATTTCACACCAGGGTTCATCTTACTTGGCTCCATTTTCCTTGTGTCTGCAGATCTCAAATTGTCACGGAACATCTTGTCAGGAAGAGGCCAGATGGGCAGGCAGGGAAGTGATCCAGTCCCCCTCGCTAACCTCCCAACCCCTGGCCCTCTGCCCCCGGGAAATAGAGTGCTCAACTTATCTCCACCCCTCAGGGCACTAGGGAGCGAGGGGCCAGACAGTAATGCACAAGAGGGTACCTCGAACTTAGCTTAAAGCTGCAAAAACGGGGGCCAGATGAGTATTTTTGGAGATTAGGGAGCAGGAAATTCAGATTTTCATATTGTAAGTTCACATGATGAAATTTGATACCACCTCCTCCACTGCTCTAGAAATGAACTCAGTCTTCTCCCTGAGTCTGGGGTTTTCAAGCCAGGGAAGGTCACAGTGCACTCCAGATTTGTGACACATGGTCTAAGCGATCACAGTGTGCAAGTGTGGATCATGATACATGGTCTACGTGTTCAAAATGAGAGGTGTTCTCACTGCATTTAGGTTTTGATTCCCGAGAAATGTTCTTCTCTGGCAAATTTTGTGGTAAAGAGATTTTAGATGAAGTCATTCCAGAATCACCTTGGCATCCTCAGCACCTAGCACAGAGTTCCATAGGTGGTGCTCAGTAAATGTTTCCTAAAAGAGTAAGCCTGATATCCGGCATTAACCTGTCCTTTTTACTTTGGAATTTGAGCAATAGGGTCTCTGGTCTCTTGACCCCCTCAGGCAGATGCTATCCCTTCTGTGGGCTTTGTCTGCCCTCTGGATTGACTATGCCCTAGGAGCCTAGACAATGTCTAAGTAAAGCAGTCAGAGAAGAGGGAAGCAACCATGCTTTGGATTCTTCTGCCAGCTGATCTAGGGTGAGATCTAGTTGGCTTCCTCTTCTTGGCCTTGGCCTTTAGCTTTGTGGCTTTGATCCACAGCTGGACTGATAACTTTCTATAGCCTTATTCGCTTTCCTGATTGTTATCCCTCTTCCCTGACCCATGATGTGAACATTAGTCCACAGATGTCAAGGGAAGAGGCTTGGCTCTTATTGTATAGTTGCTTTACTGGTGATAAGTCAGAGTCAGAATATAGTTCTGGGTTGAGGAATTCCAAACCAACTAACCTAGAAAAGGAGCAATAAGAAAGTAAGCTCAGGTTATCAAGGCTGGGGTTGAGATACACAGGCCAGGATCTGAAAGTAAAATGGAGACAACATCCATTCCAAATGGCTTACATTTGGAAGCATGGGATAGGTTATGAAGATTCATATTGTAACATTATGCTAACAATGTCTTCAAACAATGGTCCTCCACCAGGAGCAATTTTGCTAGAGGACATTTAACAATGTCCAGAGATATTTTTAATTGTCATAACTGTGGGAATGCTGCTGTCATTTAGTGGGTAGTGACCAGGGATGTTGATAAACATCCTACAATGCACAAGACAGCTCCCCACCCCCGCAAAGAATTATTCAACCCAAAATGTGAGTAGTGTCAATGTTGAATAATCTTGTATTAAAGACAGATACAAATTATAGATCACAACTATGTAAAATATGCAGATGAAAAAAGACTGAAAGGATACATACCACAGTTATAATGGAGAGTGTCTGGGTAGCAGGATCATGCATCTTTTTTTTTTCTTTCTCTGGTTTGCAAATTTTCTAATATAATCGTGTTGCCTTTAATTTAAATTATTTTTCACCTAAAGATATGAACATATTTCACTGGTAAAGTATTGCAGTAGAGGCAACCAGAGACCTCCTTGACCAACGTGGCTTTTCCCACCTCAGTCCCTTTCCCAGAGGTAACTAGTTTGTGGATGTGAACTTTCAGAGCTCTATCTGCACATTTGCATGTAGATTATGTACAGCTATAGAAAACATATTTTATCTCATTATTTATACGGCTTCATAGTATTTTGCAGTTTATTTGTTTCTCTGCCAATGGACATGTGGCTGCTTCTGATCCAGGGTTTTCACAGCAAATGCTGCATTGTATATGCCTCCTTGAGGATACTCACCAGGGTTTTCCAAAAGTAGGTAAGGGAATGAAAATCTCTGGGTTATGGAAAATACATATTTAAAATTTTATCACCAGAGCACCTGGGTGACTCTGTTGGTTAAGTGGCTGCCTTTGGCTCAGGTCATGACCTCAGGGTCCTGAGATGGAGCCCTGAGTAGGGCTCTCTGCTCAGTGCAGAATCTGCTTCTCCCTCTGCCTCTGCCATTCCCCCTGCTTGTGCTCTCTCTCGCTCTCTCTCAAATAAACAAACAAAATGTTTAAAATCTTTAAATTTTTAAAAACATTTTTAAATAAAAAAAAGTTATCACCTACTACCAATAGTCCTCCAAAGAACCCATGTTTTTAACTTTCTGACACCCTTACCAATACTTGATAACTTACTTTGTTTTTCACATTTGCCAATCAGATACAAAAAAATACCTTGTTTTTGTTTTAATCTACATTTCCCTTGTTACAGATGGGGCTGAGCACCTCTCCATATAATTGTTGAACCTGTCACATTTTCTCTTCTGTGAGCAGTGGTGTCCATACTCCTTGCTGACTTTTGTATTACAAGACCTTTCCAAAGGTTTTTAAGAACAAAGGAAAGCAGGATTCGGTTGTGTAAAAACAAGGAAGTCATCCTACCCAGCGTCTCCCTTGTCCTTTCTACCTAAGATAGAGCCTGAATCCTACCCAGGCCAAAATAACCCTTTCTTGCCATTCCTGAGAACCCAAGAGAGCAGCTGTATTAGGAAACATATTACCCAGGCCCATTCTCACCACTGTTCCCCACTTCCCTGCACTGTGAGTCTTTGCTATGCCAGCATCTTGACACTGAGTAACCAGCAGGTACTGCCAATCAGATTCACTCTGGTCAAATACAAATCTGATATGTGATGAGGCATAAAGGACCATGAAAGGCAGCGTGTGAACTGAATGGTATTTGCTGTCCGTGCAAATGGCAATTAGGACCATTAAATTTCAGTTAATCTTCATTAAGAACATCTGTTGTCTAGCCCACATGAAGAAACCGAAGATGGGATTGGGTAATTGTGACCACTGCAAGTAAGTAGTTGCATCAACTAGTTTCTCACCCTGCAGGAATAAACTGAAAGAGATGTGGTAGGAAAATGTATAATATGTGATATGTAGTGGCTAAGGAATAAAGCTAGAGAGAAGTCTTCTTCAAGACTCTTAGGCATTATTCAAAACTGGGGTACCTGTAAGCCATGTCCCTTTGTGGTGAAGAACATGATTGATTTCATCCTGGTGAATTTCAGGATCAGAAGAAGGGGCCCCAGAGACCCAACCAGAACTGGCTAGATTGGGTATGGTCAAGTTGGACCTTACCTAATCTGGCCTTTCTGATCCCCTCTGTTTATTTTGGTTGCCCTATCCCACATACCCTCCTGCTCTGTCCCCTTGGGACTCTGCTCTCTGCTGGGGGACTGTCGATACTAAGCACTTCAAATCCCTGCTACCAACATGTTGCTTGCTTGGCATCCTTCTTCCCCCTAAGTCAAGGACATCTTCTACCTCATGACTTTCCCAGTTGGCTTGTTTCTGGTGGAGCAGACTGTTCTCCCAAGTTCCAGAAGTGTTAGGGGAAGGGCAGGTAGGGACTTCTAGACCTTTGTCTGAGTTTAGGTAGGTTAAACTCTTCCTGACCATCAACTATCATGGTGATGGTCTTCTTTTTGAAGTGAGTGGGGGGTCAGTATGGCACCTTGGTAGCTTGACCACAGTTAAAATTTTACATTTGTTTCGGTGATTATTTTGTCAATATCGGTCTCCGGAGCCAGTCTCTAAGCAAAACGGGAGCATGAACCAGGCCTATTTTTGTTCATCACTGTATCCCCAGCACCTAACTATGTCTGCCATGTAAGTGTGAAATAGAATTTGTTAACTAAAAACACAAATGGTTGTGGCTCTGATGTTCTTAGAACGAAAGACAGCCAGGTGTTCGGGCAAGCGGGTGGGGTATGGCATTTGTGAGGGGTAGGGAATCTCTCTACCTCTCTACTGTCACCCCAGAGAGACATCTCACCCTGGGAGTCCACAGTTGATCTTTATATAAGGGTATCCCTAGCGACAGCCATGCTCTGAATCTGCCAACAGTGCTCTCATCAAGGGAGGCTGGGAATGATTGAGAATGAAGCTTGCCTTTGATAGTTAACTATTTCCTTGTTCTCAGAGACACTGTCTTCTCCTGGACAGATGCTCATTAGCAGGCACAGGCCCATCTTACTCTTTGGAGCCTAGGGGTAAAACTGTTCCAGCAAGCTGTGGAGCCGGGATGATGCTGAGCAACTGAATAGCTCAGGGACAGTGTTTCCACTGAATTTGAAGCAAGGACATACTGGTGCATTTCTTGAATCCTCACTACTGCAGGAATCAACCAATATATCACTCTCTTACCTCTCCAAGAGAATTGACATGGAAGGAGGAGAGGATGGAGGGTGTTGCAAAGATGCTGGAAATGGAGCAGAGATAGTGTTGTGAACAAATTTTTGACTCAAGCCTTGATTCAATAGAATTCTTATGAACAGAACTAGTGATTCTTTCTCCACCTATTATCAGCCATCCCATTTAACCTCTTCAAACCCTGCTCTTTTCCCACAGCCCTTCTCTTGCCCTTTTATTTATTGCACAGAATTCATGCAATGTCTTAATGCCTCTGTTTGTCAACAGCAAAAATAAGAGGTAAACTGAATCCCCAGCCTCTCCTCTATGACTCAGGTTCTTGATGCAGAAATGAAGGGCAAGTGAGGTGTATGAGTAATTTTTCTGCATCAGCTCCTCAGTTGCTAACTTCAAGAGCTCTTGTTCATAAAACTCAGAGATTTACAGGGAGACCATTGCAAATCCCATAAACTCAAGACATAGATAGAGCAGTTGGCTTGAGTATCACTAATTTCATTTTCATGCTTATGTTTGCCACCATTCATTCAAGGACAAGAACAAGTCAGCTATGATAAGGGTAAACTGTGGATTAGCATTGCGTATCATAGCTGTAAATTTCACTGCAAATGAAACACACAGATGATTTAAAAACAGTTATAGAAGAAATAAGAAGGGACAGATGATCCTTTGATGGAACATAACTTCGTCATTTGCTTAGCTGGGTATTTGGATTTGTTTATTTTTCACATTTTACAAGGAGATAGCTCCCAATAGGCCTGAGGATTGGATTTATGATTACAGTTTAGGAGCTTAGGTGAAATTAATAAAATCAAAGTTCAAAATATGTTGAAATGAAAGAGTTTGAAGTCCAGCTATTTTTTAAAAGATTTATTTATTATTATTATTAGAGAGAGAGAGAAAGCACATGAGCAAGGGAAGGGGCAGAGGGAGAGGGAGAATCTCTAGAAGGTTCCCTGCTGAGCCGCAGAACACAATGCAGGGCTCCATCTCACAACCCTGAGATCTGATGTGAGTGTTGGACAAGAGTCAGACATTTAACCAACTGAGCCACCCAGGCGCCCTTGAAGTCTAGCTCTTTTAAAGATACTGACAATTTCCCTTAAGAAAGTGATCCTTTCAACTCTGAATATCTCAGAGACATGATGCTCATTGCTTCTTAGTGTCTTTTGAAAATGCATACACATAACCTATTCATCTATCATCATTTTTATGTGAGTCAAGCAATCCAAAAGTATAAAGAGAATATGTGAAACTCCTTTCTCTTCCTCTCCATTTACTCTTTCTCCCTCCAGAGGTGACCACTGTTAAGTGTTCAATGTGTATCCTTCTAGCCCTTTCTAAATACATTTATATCAGTGGTTCTCAATCAGAGCAATTTTGTCTTTCAGGGGAACATTTGGCAATGTCTGGAAGCATTTCTGTTTGTCATAGCTGGGGGTGGGATATTACTGTCACCTAGTGGGTAGAAGCCAGGAATGTTGCTAAACTTCCCACAGTGCATAGGGCAGCTCCTCCAAGAAAAACAAAACAAAACAAAACAACCCCACAATCATCTGGGACCCCTGGATGGCTAGTTGAGCGTCAGACTCTTGGTTTCAGCTCAGGTCACGATCTCATGGTTGTGGGATCGAGCCCCACACTGGGCTCTGCACTTGGTGTGGCGTCTGCCTCAGATTCTTTCTCTCTCACCCTTTGCCCCTCCCCACTCGCACACTCATGCATTCTCACTCTCTCTCTAAAATGAATAAATAAAATCTAAAAAATGAAACACAAAAAACAATAATCTGACCCCAAATGTCAACAGTACCAAGGTTGAGAAACCTTGATTTACATGTAGAGATGGAGGCAGAGAGAAATATATCTATTCTTAAATAAGGTCACATAATCTCCATTTGTCCACAGTCTGCTTTTGCACCATTTGGAGCTCTTTCTGTGTGGGTATATACATTCCCACTGCATTCCTTTTTAATAGCTGCATTGTATTCTCTAGTATGGATATATTATAGTTTCTGAAATAGTCATTTATTGGTGGATAGTTAGGTTGCCTCCAATTTTTGCAGTTACATACAATACTGTAATAAGCATCTTTGTATATATATATCATTAGATTCCTAGAAGGATAATCACTGGGTCTTTGATTATATATATTTTCTGTTTTGATATATTCTGCCAATTGTTCATAACCAAAAGGCTTTGTAAATGTTTACTCACATCCACCACATGTCTAAGAGTGCTGTTTTCTTATACTTTCTGCAACATGTTCATCAGTCCTTTAGATTTTTACTAGTCTGATGGGTAAAAATAATATATAATTGTTGCTTTAATTTGCATTGCCCTGAGACCATAAAGATTGAGTGAATGAGAATTTTGGCCATTTTTAATTAATTAGTTAATTGCCTGTTTATTTACTTTGCCCATTTTCCTAGTGGATTCTTTGTTCTTCTTAAGAAATATTGATATGATATATTTTAGAAAGTAATCCTTTGTTGAATATGTGGCCTTTGTCTTATAACTTGTATTTATTTATTTGTTTTATTTACCACTTCTTTTTGGTAAAATGTTAAATTAAAAGCCTTTAATATTGGCATAATCAAATTTATTATTCTTTTGCTTTGTGGATTCTGTGTTTTAGATCTTGTTGAAGAAGGCCTTCCTTACCTGAAGATGATCAAAACATTCTTCTCTATTTATTCAAACATTCTTATTTTTTTTTCTTTTATCTTCATCTCTATTTTGTGTGTTTGTTGTGAGCTAGAGGGAAGTATCTATATTTTTTTTTTGAAAGAGATAGGCAAGGTCTCATCCCAATGTATAAAATAATTAATTCTTTCTCCATTGATTAGAAGTGTCATTTTGACTCTCAACTCATCTATGATCTCTGTTCCATGGATTTATTTCTGCCTGGCATAATACCATTCTTGGCATAATACTATCGTGTTTTAAATACGATAGTTTATTTTGATGTCTGATGTTGTAAATCTCCACTGTTTTCCCCCCAAAGATATCATGCACTATTCTTATATATTTTGTCTTCCATATGAACTTTAGAAACAGATTGTCAATTTTCATAAAAGTGCTACTGAGAATATGTGAAAGTTCAAGGCATTTGGACTGCCTTGAATTGTATATCTAAGTTTAAGGAGAAATGACATTTTTAAAGCATTTTGAAAATGAAAATCTTTTGTTTTCTTCAATAAAGACTTATACAGTTTTCACCAACTAGGTCCAAGATATTTTTTATGGATTTATTTCTAGATATCTTATAATTTTTCTTGTTTCTATGAATAGAATATTTTTTCTCTAAATTTTTAAATATTTGATTATTGCTAGAGTATAAGAAAACTATTATTCTGTATGTTGATCTTGTATGTGGCCATCTTGCTAAACTATCTTATTGGAGCACATGGATTTTTGTTCATTTTCTGCAGTTTTCTGAGTATGCAATCATCCATTATGAGAATAGCAATGATTTAGCCCTGTGAGGGTCAGTATTGCAGCCAATGAGGTTTATCCAAGGCACAATTATTGCTAATTAAAAGTAGTGATAATTTTTTCTTCTATTTTGCAAAATTTATACCTCATTTTTTGTTCTTATTGTGAGCTCATTACTTTGTAATGCTACATGTTTAAAAATTCCTTGGAGTCAAAACTTGTTCTAGATTCCAGTTCAGTGTTCTAGAGCTAAACAGAAAAAGGCAAATCATTCTTCTGTAAGATAAGCCTTCAAATATTTAAATATGTTTATCATGTCCTCCACATCCTCTGTTTTCCAGGATAAGCACCTCTATCATCTTCAATATATATGCTTTTCCCATCCTGACTCATCTCTGTCCAATTACACTCTGTTTTGTAGATGTCCCTCTCAAAACATGGTGCCCAGAGTGAAAGAGAGTTCAGATGTTGTCTGACCATTACAGAGTACATATAGGGGAACTAATTTTTACTAATTTGCATATAAAACTCCTCTCAATGTCCTGTAGGATTACAATGTTAGAGCTACATGGTTTTAACATATTATTTTTTGCAATGAAATTCTTTTCTTTTTATTTGAGGGAGAGCATGAGGAAGGAGAGAGGCAGAGGGAGAAGCAGACTACCCCCTGAGCAGGGAGCCCAATGTGGGGCTCAATCCCAGGACCCCAGGATCATGACCCAAGCTGAAGGCAGATGCATGATCAACTGAGCCACCCAGGTGCCCCTGTAATGATTTCTTTTGCAAATGAAATCTTAGCCAGAATCCTAATTCTTAAAACACTTAAGAGTGGAGTTTCTCTTATTGAAAGGAGGGTGGGAGGTTACAGAAACTTCATGTCAGCTTCCTTCTTCCTCCCCAAGGTAGCCCAAGAAGCATCCCAAGGATCTGAAGAGCATAGTTTGAAGATATTTTTAAACTATTTTATTTATTTATTTGACAGACAGAGATCACAAGTAGGCAGAGAAGCAGGCAGAGAGAGAGAGGAGGAAGGAGGCTGAGCAGAGAGCCCGATGCGGGGCTCGATCCCAGGACCCTGGGATCATGACCTGAGCCGAAGGCAGAGGCTTTAACCCACTGAGCCACCCAGGCGCCCTGGAGGAGCATAGCTTGAAAACCATGAATTGAGTCTGATCTTCAGAGGGCAATGTGGCCTAGAGAGGCAAAGTGACTTGTTGAGGTCACACAGTGACTTAGTGAAATAGATAGAACTAAACTCGGGTCTCTTAACTCCCATTCCAGAAATCTTTTCACTATGTCACTCTATTCCTCACTATTAACTCTCACACCTTAATGACTCATATTAGCCTTGGGATCAACTAAAATCCTAGGGCTGCTGTTAATACTCATTTTGCTCCATCATATATAATTGATTTTCAGAAATCTAAATGTGGAACTTTATATTTAAGTGCACTAAATATAATCTCTCCTAGAACTCAAAAGAACATTAGAAATCTTTGCTTTTGGCCCATAAGTACTGCCTTAAAAAAACTTTCTAAAACTATTTTTTTAGGATTTTATTTTCAAGTAATCTCTATACCCAACATGGCACTTGAGCTCACAACACCAGATCAAGAGTCACATGGTCAATCAACTGAGCCAGCCAGGTGCCCCAAAAAACTTTCTAAAATCTTGATTCTGTCATTTAACATCATTTGATTTCATTTGGCAGGGCTATTCAAGTAAAGCTACAATTCATTACACTGACATTAAACTCCCAGTTCTTCAATTTGGCAATAAATGCATAATCAAAACCTAACTTCAAAAAATTCAGCCTTATATTTTATGGCATTTCTGCTCCTTTACCTGGAGAACTCATGCTCATCTATTGAGACCCATTTTTTTGAGGCCATTTCTAATGCCATCTCCTCTGTGAAGTGTTATTATGCCCTAATTTCTTCCTCTTTGAAGCAGAATTGATGGGTCCCATGTTTATAATATACTAGAATTTTAATGACTAGCATACTTCAGTATTTTATGAATTCCCAAAGGGTCTTATGTATTATCTGCATCTCTAGACAGTGAGCCTGGGATGGCTGGACTATGGTGACTGACTACTGAGAAGGATTGCACATTGGGGAGGAACTCAGAATTAGTGTGTTGTGAGGGGTCAATGATTTCTGCCATGGGCTCAGTAAGGAAGTATTTTGCTAACCCTGGCCCAGGGCATAGTCAGTACACAAAATATGTTTTTGAAACATATTTTTATATCCCCCACAGATATCTAGAAATTATACCAAAAGAAAAGGTAGCTGGGCATGGCTTGTGCTGACCCTTACTTGTGTCTAGTGATCCTAATTTCTCCTGAGTGCTCACAAACAATATTCTTTTTTAAAAAATTTTTATTTATTTATTTGATAGAGAGATCACAAGTAGGCAGAGAGGCAGGCAGAGAGAGAGGAGGAAGCAGGCTCCCTGCTGAGCAGAGAGTCTGATGTGGGGCTCGATCCCAGGACCCTGAGATCATGACCTGAGCCGAAGGCAGAGGCTTAACCCACTGAGCCACCCAGGTGCCCCACAAACAATATTCTAATAGTCCTTTTGCAGTATTTTTCTGGGTATCAGCATCAAGTTAATTATTGGTTTATATTTTCTGAGATAAACTTCTTTTCCTTTTCAAAAAGTAGGACAGCATTTTCTTGTCTTTAGCCTTCTGGCACCTCTTCCATTTTCCAAGAACTTTCCAGGTGGTGGTGACTCATTTGGAGAAAATGGCCCCATTCACTCGGACCTTTCAACAGCATTGTTTGTCATGGTCAGGGGCCATGACTAGGAGAGCTGTTTCTTGGAAAAAGTATATTTGAATTGGGCAAATCAGAGGCTGAAGTCAGGATGGCCAATAAATGTGTTGTTGACAGAGGCCTGGCCTAGAGTGACAGCCAAGTCTAGGGAGGCAGTTTTCTCTGAACCATGGCCCAGCAAGCATTTCAGATGGCTCTCCCTGTCTCTCTTCCCTTCCCCTTATTTTGGCTTCATGTTCTCCTCTTGCTGTAGTTTGTCTACTCTGAGATGAATTTGGATGGCTAAAGCATAACCTCAGCACAAAAATGACCAGAAGAATGCACATCTGCCCTTGAGTTCCAGATGAGGGCCTAGGTCAGTAAATGTTAATGACAGAGATAATAAGCAAAACAGGAAACAATTTCAAGAAATTGAAGATATTAGGTTAATCGCAGATGTACTTCAGGTTGTATGTATGTGAAAAAGAGAGATCAGCTTTGGAGACACACACACACACACACACACACACACACACAAATACAGTAAAATGGCGATTTTAAAAAAAAATAAAAAAAAATGGCGATTTTTTAGCATGCTAAAAGAAATAAATATTCTGTGAACCTACTAGATGCCCAGTCCTGTGCTAGCCTGGGAGGGTGCAAAAACACTATCCTAAAGCTGTTGCAATAACATGATGATTTTTTTCTACCTTGATAGTGGAATAACAGTCAAGGGCTGATGTTTAGCTGTTTTTTTTCTCCCAAATCTTTGCTTGAACAAAATTTGGAACCAAAGTACAAGTGAATTTTTGCAAAGGTTAACCTTCAGTGACTGGAAAATGAAATTCATCCAAATGCTGTGTTCCAATCATGTATTAAATGACCCTTGATCCACTGTAAATGTGGAAAAAATGGGACTCAAGTGACCTTAGCTTGTCTCCTGAACCCCATGCTGGAGATTGCTTTGTGGAAGATTCAACAGGCCTGGTCTTCATTGGGTTCTTGTCCCCTCTGTGTGGATCTTAACACCTGTTTGAGTAAGAGGGACAGTGAGAAGTGGACCCTCAGCCCTCCAAGGGGTTGTCCTGTTGTTGTCAACCATTGAAAGTCTGATTCCTGATCCCAGCAGCCTATGCAAGGGATGAATGTAAACAGGGGCTGCTTTGCTCTCAGTGGAAAGGTTTGAGTTGAGCCCCTTCCAGGCGATCACACTGGCTGCCATTTTATACAGTCTAATTCTGTCTTCCTGTACACATCCCTCAATTTACATTCCTGCTCAAACTTGCCACTAGTCCTGCCTCTCTGTGTGGGAGGTGGAATGGATTTAAGAGGGAAAAAACAAAGGACTTTTTGTGAGGAGGGGGAGAATATAGAACTTTCACTAACTGTTCCTCCTGGATATCTTCAGAGAACCATTTTGTCTCCTGGTCTCCTTGAGAGTTGCCACAGGAATCATCCTAACTTCTTTGTGTATTTGACTTTTAGCTGCATTTGAACCAATTTGGCTCATTAAACATGGTGATTGGCATAAGGGGTAGGTGAACTAAAAGAAAGTGGAAATGGAATGTTAAAGATAGTTTACATGAAGAGAGTGCTTTAAAGAGATCATCAAAGGCTCCCAGACATCCTTTATCAAATGTTAAGGGATAGGAGATGTCTGCTATTAGAGCTTTATTCCTTAGGGTTCAGTTATAGTCATCTCTAGGCATTACCTACAACCTTGGGCAGGATGCAGATTAAGCTATGAATACTCTAGCTTCTAGAAATTAGTTTTCAGAAATGTGCAATCAACTCATCCTTTCTCAACAACCAGTTGGACTGGTTGCCAATATATTGGACTTGGATTATTTCCCCCATTCTTAAGGGAAACTAATTTAATTGTTAAGTTTTCAATCTTAACAGGCTCAAAAAACAATTGCTCTGAGTCAAAACTTGGAACTGTGAGGCAGTTTAGAAGCTTGTATAAACAAGGTCCCAAAGTCAACTTTTCAGACCATTAAATGTAGGTCAGAGGCAAGAAGAGAATTAAACTGTGACAGAAGGAACTCAACCAAGGAGTTTCCACCAGACTGACAGCTCCTTGAGGACAAGAGCTCTGTCTTATTCCTTGTTACCCAACGGTTACCATGGTGGCTAAATTCTCATAACCACTCAGTGAATGATGTTCAACGAATAATTGATTCAGAAAAACTTTGTGACTTAAAGATCGATTCTGGAATTCATTACAAAATCATGTTAGGGTGTCCTTTGCTGCAGAGATTTTATAAAAGAAGATAGGTACAGCTATGCTCAGGATGTGGAAGTAAAGTGTTCTGTAGGGGCAGAGAAAGACAGTGGATTTTTCTTTTTGTCCTTGGGTGCTGTGAAACACAATGAAGATAGTTCACATGAGATTCTCTGTCTCTCTCTCTCTCTCTCTCTCTCTGTCTCTGTCTGTCTCTCTCTCCCTCACTACTGTGCATCTCTACCTCTTTGTCCTTGCCTTTCCTTTGGCAAAACCTGATTTACTTTACCACCTTTGTTTGGTCCCTCCTTACCTAACACCTTCATTTCCCCTTAGGTCATGCATCTTTTGGAAAATAATTATAATAATTTGCATTCACAGAACACTAATGCTTTTCAAGACACTTTTATATGCACTGTTTTTTGTTCCAAGTTGAAAAAAAATACAGCTATAGTAATATGAGTTCCATTTAAAAGAGAAATAAAGTATGAGTGACTTGTGCATGATCACATAGCAATGTGTGACTGAACCAGGACAAGGAGCCAGTCCTTTTGCACCAATATCACCCTGAGTCTCAAAATTCAGAAGTAAAAGTTTGTTAGCAATACAGCAGTTACTCCTACTTGCCTCCATGGTTATAATCCTAATACTTTGTGTTGTTGTTTCAAATTCCTTTTTTGTACTCCTTCGTATGCATATGAGACTGACACTTGGGAAAGGACCAAATCAGACATTATCTCAACTATGGGGTCTCAGTTTATCCTCAGTGTTTTTTGTTTTTTTTTTCCCCAACATGAAGTACATGCTTGATGAGTTAAAACAACATTGTGTAGTACGTCTTTCTATCTCTCCTTAAGCCAACGGACACAGAAGTCTTCTGAAATGTGCTGCATCAGAAAGCATCTTCTCCATCTTTCTCCTACAGTTTTCTTTGACAGTCACAGAAGGAGTACCTCTTATACTAGTTGATAGTTCATTGAGTCTTTCCTTTCCTGGGACTGGCAACTTTCTCACACGGATTCAAGAGGCAACAGGTCCAGGGTCATTACCAGCCCAAACTCCATTTGGTGTCCCAGAATGGAATGAGTAAAGCAGTGTTGTACTGAGTACTGAAACCATGGATGAAGTTGCACCTCAGAGCCTGGGAGAGATGCCAGGACTAGAAGAGCCAAGGTCTTTGCAAAAACCAGAGGTCTAGGAAGGCTGTGAGTCATTAACAGACAAGCAGTTAGGAACTAGGAAATAAGCTTCTTAGTGGGGTTAACGTAAGGTGCAAGGTCAAAAACTCAATAGCAATGGACAATGGTAACAACAACAAATCACCCTGAGAAGTGAGATGAATTCTGCCTTAGCCCAATAGCCTGCTGACTTTGAGCTGGCTCTAGAGAGTTGCCAGTCTACCATCCACAGGTGGAAGCAAGGAGGCCATCTTTATAGCTGGGGAGTGGAGAGTGTTATGGTTGTAGCAAAGGTAACATCTTGACGGTTGAGAGACACCCTAGAGCAGGGTTTCTGCAGCCTGGCGCTCTTGATGTTTTGGTCCAGATCTTTCTTTAGTTCTTTGTTATATGGCTCTGTTCTGTGCATGGTAGGACATTTAGCAGCATGTCTGGTTTCTTCCCACTAGATGTCAGTAATACCTCCACCACCAGGCTGTGGCAACCCAAAATGTCTCCAGATATTGCCCAATGTCTTTGGAGGAGTTAGAGGGAGGCAAAATGGCCCTGGGCTGAGAACTGCTCTAGAATCTATGGATTGTGAAAGCTCATTGGTCTTGAACTTTCTAGGATTCATTGGCTTCTAACTATATTTAGAACAAGGAATTTACGGTTGCAGGCAGAGGCATCTGCAATTCCATCCTTCCCCAATGTCCTTTCACATCTAATGCCTGACTCAGCTCTTCCATTAAGCACTATGTAGTTCCTAAGAACCCTGAACCCTCAGAATTTTCCTCCAGTCCTACTTAATTGCAAACTTAAGGTTAGATCAGCTCCTGGTTTTCCTTGTTGGTTTGCATGCAAATTGGGAAAAGTTTGAAAACATGTTTTTATTTTTTGCAATGGAATTCAAAAGGCATGATAAGTTTCTGTTTTCTTATTTGCCTTGGGCTTTTACTTCTTCATTTCCATTTGTTTCTGACTTTGAAGCTATGACATCCTCTACAGTTAAAGTCTGTAGCTGATGAGGTAGGACACCCAGAGGCTAGAAACAAAGGAGAGAGGATGGGGGAAGAACTGAGTCTAGGAATCTCTGCTCTGGAAAATAGTTGCAAGAATACTGTACCCACTTATTTATCTTCCAACTCAGCCTGTTTTCTAACCACCACATCATACTGACCCTTTTTTCGAAATGTGAAGAAGCAGTCCATGCAGCTTTGTTCCTCATTGTTGCCCTTGTGGTGGATTTTCACATCTATCAGTAGTAGGAATCTTATAAAGGCCTATCAGAGCAGCATTGTGGAGTGAAACATGACACAGAAAAGACCACAGGGCATAGTGCAAATAACCCTAGATCAGGAGTCCAAATCCACGTTCTATTCCCTGTCTTCCTCTTTATTGACATTTGAGCTTGCAAATTACCTTGCTTTGGTTAGCTTCAGGTTCCTCATGTGTAGGCTGGAGCCACCCGTTTGCTTACATGGTAATTTTACAGCTCAGATGAGACAATGAGGTGAAAGCAACATGAAACATGTAAAAGCTTTTCCATATGCAAAATGGTTTCATCATTGCTTAATTGCAGGTCACACCTCTTCATTTATTCTTGCCCAGATGTTTCAGGAACCCATTGGGTGGATGGCACATTAAAGGCCATGATAATAGTTCCTTTCTCTTGCCTGCAGTGACAGACCTACTCCCCAGGCCTTTCTCTTCAGATTTGCTCTCTACTTTCTACCCTGCCTTGTCCTGCTCCATGCCCCATGAGGCTGACCCATGTCAACAGGCTCCCTTGTCTTCTGAATTCTGGTTGTATATAGCTCATGGGGAACACTGGCAGAGAGGAGAAAAATAATGTCAAGCTATTTATTCCCTGGCCCCCTGCCTAAAAAGTTGTTGGGTGTCTTTTGACTGAAGGTCATAGCTCCAATCAGGGAGCTCTTTTCATATCATTTTTTGAAAGATTTTATTTATTTATTTGACACAGAGAGAGAGAGAGAGAGATCACAAGTAGGCAGAGAGGCAGGCATAGAGAGAGGGAGAAGCAGGATTCCCACCGAGCAGGGAGCCCAATGTGGGGCTTGATCCCAGGACCCTGAGATCATGACCTGAGCTGAAGGCAGAGGCTTAACCCACTGAGCCACCAGGTGCCCCTTTTCATATCATTTTTATGCTCTCTCCTTCCTCTGGGTTCTGGTAACTTCCACCTCCCCTCTCTCTCTCAGGAATAAGGGTGATAATGGACCCCACTGTTACTAATCCTGGGATACTGCTGTATCCCCTGTGGCTTCTTTGTACCCTGCCCATACTTTTGTAAGCAATTCCCTTTGTTAAACTACTCAGTTTATCCACTCTGAATGTGTCATGGATTTCTTACTGGGACCGTGACTGGGACACCCAACCAATCTCTTTCTTTTCTTCTCCCCCGATCTTTTCTTAGTACTAAAATCTAATCTGATAAAGGAGGCACATTATACAAGGAGTGCAATAGGTTTATGGCCATTAGCATTCTGGGCAGCCATGTTGAGAATCAGCTCCTAAGTCACCAGGCCAGAACATTTGCAACTGAGCTATATGTTCCTTACCAGTTGGGTAGTCCATGCTCTTGCCCTTGCTCCAACCAACCACTGAGGCACATTTAGAGGCCATGACTTTTATGCCCACTCTCTCCCACAAAGTTCATATCCTTGCTAAATTCCAGCATCCTGGGAGGCAACCATCTCATGCACACTCTAGTCCCTGGTTTGCTGTAAATCAGTTTGCACCCCTTTGCTTCCCTTGGACTTAGTTTGCAGAGAATGAGCTTACATCCTTTTGCTTCCCTTGGACTGGAGTCTCAGGAAGCCTGGGAAGGGGGGTACAGTTAAGCCTCTGGGATTCCACCACAGCTGCCAGCATTCTGGCCCTGGTGTCTCTGCTCATTAACTGTGTCCAACTTGGAATGTTGCAGAGACTGTCAGAGCTAGAAGAGACCTCAGAAATCAACTAGTCCAGGGGTTCTTAGGATCTATAGCTGGGCTTCAGGGAAATATTTAAGCTCTGAGATGATATGAAAAATTAGCTATCTATCTACATATATGCATTTTTCTGAGAAGATCCATAGCTTTCATCAAGTTCTCCAAAGGGCTTGTAACACAAAAAAGTCACAGACCTCAAAAGACTCCAGAGCAGCATTCTCACCTTAACAGCAGGGGAAACTGAGACCCAGAGAGAAAGCAAATTATCTGATTCCACAGTGAGTCAAAGGTAGGATTTCACCCAGGATTTAGGAAGATATTAACTTCCTTTTTGAAACAAATCTTTCCTTTCTCTACTGAATTCCAAAACCATATTCCCACTGTACCTCATGCATAGCAGACACCAAATAACTTGTTAAATGCAACTGATAACTGCAATGGGCCCTATAAGTAAACTCTCTTATTTTAATTGACCCTGCTGAACAGAATCTGGACTTGTGTGGGGCTCAGGGCCAACCTTAGAGCTTAGTGGTGCCAAGGAATCAAGCAGGGTTTTTCCACCCCAGTTCTCTCTGATGAATGGAGTTCTGTCTTGTCCCTGTTTCTCTGAGCCAACTTGTCCCCAGGGCCCTGTGGAAGGGCAGGTGTCGGTCCTGGGCATGGACTCAGCAGCCCAACTCCAGTGCCTCTGCAGCTGTTCTCATCCCTGCGAGGCCCCCAGTGGGATCTGACACAGAGACTCTTAGAAAATCGCAAAGAAAAGCTAAGGAAAAAACACCCTTGAGCACTGAGGGGTTGCCAGGCTTCCAGGGGAGCTGGCACTGCCTAGCTCAGGTTATTAAATCACAACCATCTTCTGGTAAAATAGGATAGAAAGTCTTGCTCCTTCCCATCTCCCCTTCTATGCTCCTTCCTCCCACCCCCGCCCAGGGCACAGATATTTTCATACTACCTTAAGTGCCCTACTGGATTTCCCTACCCAGGTCTCCTCACCTAGGAAATAAATGTTTTTGCTGTGTAACTTAGGTATCCCATGTGTCAGAGTGAAAGAAGGAGTCCTGAGTCCTAGTATCAAGTTTGTAACTAACCAGCCCTGCAGTCTTGCGCAAGTCACTTAACCTTGATGGGCTTTCATGCTTCGTTAATAAAAAAAAAAATGGGGCTAATGAACCAAATGAGGTAATGGAGGTGAGATCACTTGACAAATGCAAAACAACAAAAGGTCATTATGACCTTTGGCCATTCAGAGATAAATTGTTTTAAAGGCAGAAATAATCATCTGGAGGGCTGATAGCCCAATTGAGATCTGGATTTCAGTTTTGTGGGGGAAATTCCAGAAGGGAGGTGGAAGGAGAGTCACTATTGGCTATGTGAAACCTGTTGACAGAGACTCAATCTATTCCTGAAGTTTCGCATGCTATTTTACATTCCAGAGATCGATGAGAAGAGCTTCTGTGGACCAGTCACTCTTCACCAGACAAGGAAAAGAATAGCCCAGTCAGGTCTAGTGCTGGGGCATCAGAGGGAGTTAGCCTCACTGTGACGTGACATAGAAATAGGTAGAGCAGCTTGCAGAGGGGCATAGAATTCCCAGAGGGTGATGCAAGACAGTGGGGACAGAATATCCATCTCTCCCACCACAAGCATCCAGTCGACACTGTTTCCTAAGGCCCTCGGGATGGGTCACACATTAAAGCTAAGCAAGACAAAGGAAATCAGAGACATGGTCAATGGCTTCAAGAAGTGGATGCTTTCTTTGAAGGATGAAAGAGTAAGATAGGACAAAACTCATGGGGCAACTAAGATGCTTAAGAAATTGTCTTTAGTTGGGGCAGCAGCTTGACAGCTCATTGTTTTATACAAATAACTAGAAAGCATACAGGGATTTTTGGGTATATTACATTACTAAGGGGTTTTAATTGTGGTAAAATATATATTGCAAAGATTCACCATTTAACCATTTTCTGTGTGCAATTCAGTGGGATGAATTACACTCACAGTGTTGTTCAACAATCACTACTCACCAGTTCAAGAACTTTTTCATCACCCTTGACAAAAATTATATAAGTATGAAGTAATAACTGCTGAATCCTCCTTCCCCTTAGCTTGTGAGAACCTCTAGTTTACTTTGCGTCTCAATGATTTTGTCTCTTCTAGATATTTCATGTAAGTAGAAACATACAGTGTTTGTCCTTTTGTGTCTGGGTTATTTAATTTGGCATAATGTTTGCAAAGTCCAGGCCACATGTATCAGAGATGCATTCCTTTTGTGGTTGGATTGTATGAGTACTGTGTGATTCCTTTGTAAGTATTTAGTTTATCCATCCCTCCATTGCTGGACACTTGGATTGTTTCTACCTTTGGGCTATTGTAAATAATGCTCTAATGAACATGGCACACAAGGATCTATTCAATTTACTGCTCTCAATTTTTTTTTTGTATATACCTAGAAGTGGAAGTGCTAGGTCTTATAAGAACTTATAAGAACTATATATATTTGGTCTTGTCCTGTTTCTCTCAAAGAGCTCCTAAAAATTACCTTAGATATTAAATATAATATAATATTAGATACCTTAAATATCCTAAGGGATGAGTGACAAAGGTATCTTTTGTTATGTTAATGAGGAGACTTTGGGAAACCACCTAAGGATATGGGCTGGTTGAGGAGAGAATCAACCAGGTGATTTGTAGTGGAAATTTTAGTTCCACCCCCGGATCTCTGGAGAGGGGAGAGGGGCTGGATATTGAATGGATCACCAGTGGCCAATGATGTAATCAATCATGCCTATGTAAAGAAGCCTCCATAAAAAAACAAAAAAGAGAATTTTAGGAGACCTTCTCCATTGGTGAACACATGGAGAGGCAGGGAGAGCAACACACTCAGAAGGCTTGGAAGCTATGTGTCCTTTCCCCATTCCTTGCCCTATGCGTCTCTAAGGAAGTGCAAGCTAATAAGAGAAAGGCAGAATATTCAGTCCCTTGGCTATCACTATATATAATAGATAAACTAAAAGTAAAAGACGAAAGTGTGTCAGACCATAATGCTTGGCCAAGTGCAGATTTCTGTGAGTCTGAGCTTGGGCCACTAGCCTCAAAGCTGCTCCCTACAAGGTAAAAATTGTGCAGGGGCAACAGAAAGTCCCTTTAAGATCTCTGGTCACCAAGAAGGTGGTCAATGTGGGGGAAGGACCAAACAAAGAAACTACTGGAACCAGGGAGTGTAGTGTGAAGGAATTGTTTCATTTTGTGGATCAGTCTCATTAACTTCCTGAGGAGCTTTTATTGAATTAATTTAGGGTCTGTGTCTTTGGGTGTGAATGCTGCAGAGTGGAACAGCCTTCCCTTGAGAGTTTGCAACACAAAGCTTGTTCTAACACAGGTCTGGAGTTCAAATCTATGGTCTTCATGTCACGAGGGAAATCACTACTGAGAAAAGGTGGTCCCATATTGTTAGTGCCTCTTGGCACCTGGCAGAAGCAAATTTACATCTTTTTTGGAGGAAAACATCCCAAATCTAACCCTTCAGTATTCCTCAAGACCTAGTTCAATCAAATAGGAGCTCACCATAAAAAAAAAATGTATCTATCAAACATATAAGAAAACAAGCCACCACAAGGGAGAGTTAGCTCAAACAACAGTTTTGGATTCCCAAGGACTTCAGATACTAGAATTAATCAGATAGAGGACATAAAACAACTCCAGATGGATTGTTTCAAGAAACAAAACATGTAATCAAAATGGGATAAGAAAAAGAGATTATCAGCTATGACCAGGAAAATTTGAGGGAAAAAATGAAATAGAATTCAGTGAGTGGGCCAAACAGCAAATTAAACACATCTGAAGAGAGAAAGAGTGAACTGGCAGATCTGAAGATTCTTTTTTCCAGAATGGAATACTGAGAGATAAGAAGGTGGAAAATATAAAGGTGAGGTTGAGGCATTAAAGAAAGAGTAGGAAGGCCTACCACATGCTTGATTTGGACATGACCCTGGAGGGAAGATCTAAGGTGTAACAAGGAATGGTGAGCAAATAAACTGGTAAATATGTAGGTGAATCTGAACAATATTAACTGTGTAAAGTCACACAATAATGACAAATTTATGGGGTGAAATAAAAGAACTAAGAGTCTAAGCAAAAACAGCACATAAATTGAGGATTGCACAGACTTATATATGTGATTCTTTAGATTTGATTGTCAAGAGACAGCTAGCTCTGTGAACATCCTGGAAGATATTCCACTCTCCAGGTACAGGGAGCTTCCAGAGTGAAGGCCCAGAAAGTGGAAAGGTCTTGATGTGTTTGAGTGGCAGAAAGCAGGCAGTCTGACTGGAGCAGGCTAGCATGTGTGGTATAAGAGATAGGTATAAAAGTATAGGTATAAATGTATAAAAGTAGAGCCAAGGTCAAAAGCTCAGAGTTTATTCTCTCTAAAATGGGCAGGCTGAAGGATTTTAAACAGAGGAGTGATATGACTGATTAAAATTATGAAGTACAGGTGTGCCTGGGTGGCTCAGTCTTTGTCTGCCTTTGGCTCAGGTCATGGTCCCAGCATCCTGGGATCAAACCCCACATCGGGCTCCCTCCTCAGCGGAGAAGCCTGCTTCTCCCTCTCCCACTCTCCCTGCTTGTGTTCCCTCTCTCGCTGTGTCTCTCTCTGTCAAATAAATAAATAAATAATCTTTAAAAAATAAGAACAAAATAAAATTGAGAAGTACTGTCGTGGCCATGGTAGGGAGAGCCATATGAGTGTATGTGTATGGGGTTGTGGGGTTGTGCTGCCAAGACACCAGTTATGAGGCTATTGTACTAGATCTTGGAGTAGGGCGGTGACAACAGGGAGGGGGAAATGTGACACTAGTAACAAATGACTTTTAAGTTTTTGGTTTGGGTGACTGGAGGAATTGTGGTACCATTTAGAGGAGGAGGAGAAATGAGTTTAGTCTTGGACAGATTTAAATTTGTGATGCCCATTCCTCCATCTTGGTTAAGTGGAGCTCTCAAGCAGGCAGTTGAATATGAGTCTTGAGTTCAGTGAGAAGAAGGGCCTAGAGATATTAATGTATGAGTCATCAGTATATAGACAGTATGTAAAGCCTTGGGGGCTGGACAGGATGACCTAGTAAATAAATGAAAATGAAAAAGAGAAGGGAAGAAAAAGAAGAAAGGAGATCTGGGAACTGAGTATGGGGCTTTCAAAAATGGAGAGTCTGGAAGAAAAAGAGAATCTAGCAAAGGAGGTTGAGGTGGGAGAAAACCCAGAAGGCTAGGAGATCCCAGAAGCAGAAAGAGGCAAGTATTTAAGGACGAGGACTTGCTCAACTTATGCCCAGTGTTGCTAGGACGTTGAGTAAGATGAATCCAGAGATGTGACTGTGGGATGTGACAACATAGAAATCATTGTTGACCTTGACAAGAGCAGCCTTGTAGAGTGAGGGAGATGGAAGCCTGGTTGGATTGGGTCAAGGGAAGAATTGGAAGTGTGGAAGAGAACATAAGACACTATAAATATAGATGTAATTTGAAAATGGTAAAAATGTTTTACAAATGCAAGTGGCATTGTTATTTTGTCACCAGAGATTTTGGGGAAGTTCAAGACATTGAATAAACATATCTGTGCCAAGAGAAGTCCTGCAGAACCAAGGAGCTGTTTACGAAGGCAAAAATGCTGTTATGAGAAACCACAAGTAAGACTTCAAGATAACTATAGGAAAACAACGTTGATAAGAAAGCCATGGTGGTCTCAGAAACATTGTTTCAGCTCACCAAGCCAACCCTGTGCCAACCTCTGGAGCCCCACCAGGGCTGCAAGTAGGAAATGTTCCAGAATAAGAATAGTGGTAACTTTTAGAAAAAGCTGCATCTGTAATGTTTACTGACTCTTTCATTAACTCATTTTGCAAAGCTTGCCAGCCACTCTCTCCATGAACTGAGCACACTATTGGCAAGACTGGAGAATCAGTGTGGTTTGTCTTCCTCGTCACAAGATTCCATCTTCTTCACCACTGAGGCCACACCTCTTCCCATAGACACTCTTTGCCTTTCCCTTCACTCTGCATCTCACCAGTAGGCAACTGTATGCTTTGTTTGCAAGGCTGGTAGATGGGTCCAGGCACTGTGCTTTGGAGAGTTAGAATCTCTGGGACCACAGCTGATGAGATGCAGGTCTTCTTTTCTAGGGCTACTGAGAAAAGACCGGTTCCTGCCTTGATGAAGTTAGCTAGAATATCCTTTTTTTTTAATATTTTTTATTTATTTATTTGTTAGAGAGAGAGAGAGAGCACAGGCAGACAGAGTGGCAGGCAGAGGAAGAGGGAGAAGCAGGCTCCCTGCCAAGCAAGGAGCCCGATGTGGGACTCGATCCCAGGACACTGGGATCATGACCTGAGCCGAAGGCAGCTGCTCAACCAACTGAGCCACCCAGGCGTCCCTAGAATATCCTTTACTCCTCTCTCTATCCACCTGTATTCTACATATCCCTCAAGACTCAGATTCTTTGGAATCTTCTCCTCTGTCACCTTCTTTCCCACTTCTCATGATTAGAATTGTTTTCTTTGTATTCTGTGCTCCCCTTGCTCTTAATGTCTCTGTAATAGGGCTAACAACAGCCTACCTCATATTCCAATTGTTTGTGTGGTTCTGACTTGCTTATTATTCTGACTTGCTGGTGACTCCAAAAGCAGGGTACTTTTTTTTTTCTGAGCATTCATTTTTTTAAAAATTTTATTCTTATTTGAACATATAATGTAACCCCACCACCCTCTCCCAACCCCCCTCCCCCCCACCTACCTCAGTTTGTTTTATGACATTAAGAGTCTCTTTTAGTTTATCTCCCTCCCGATCCCATCTTGTTTCATTTTTACTTTTCCTACCCCCTTAACCCCACCCCCATTGCATCTCCACTTCCTCATATCAGGGAGATCATATGATAGTTGTCTTTCTCTGATTGACTTATTTCGCTAAGCATAATACCCTCTAGTTCCATCCATGTCATCGCAAATGGTAAGATTTCATTTCTTTTGATGGCTGCATAGTATTCCATTGTATATATATACCACACCTTCTTTATACATTCATCTGTTGATGGACATCTAGGTTCTTTCCATAACTTGGCTATTGTGGACATTGCTGCTATAAACATTTGGGTACACGTGCCCCTTCGGATCACTACGTTTGTATCTTTAGGGTAAATACCCAGTAGTGCAATTGCTGGGTCATAAGGTAGCTCTATTTTCAATTTTTTGAGGAACCTCCATGCTGTTTTCCAGAGTGGTTGCACCAGCTTGCATTCCCACCAACAGTGTAGGAGGGTTCCCCTTTCTCCACATCCTCGCCAGCATCTGTCATTTCCTGACTTGTTAATTTTAGCCATTCTGACTGGTGTGAGGTAGTATCTCATTGTGGTTTTGATTTGAATTTCCCTGATACCCAGTGATGCGGAGCACTTTTTCATGTGTCTGTTGGCCATCTGGATGTCTTCTTTGCAGAAATGTCTGTTCATGTCCTCTGCCCATTTCTTGATTGGATTATTTGTTCTTTGGGTGTTGAGTTTGCTAAGCTCTTTGTAGATTTTGGATACTAGCCCTTTATCTGATATGTCATTTGCAAATATCTTCTCCCATTCTGTCAGTTGTCTTTTGGTTTTTTTGACTGTTTCCTTTGCTGTGCAAAAGCTTTTGATCTTGATGAAGTCCCAATAGTTCATTTTTTCCCTTGCTTCCCTTGCCTTTGGCGTTGTTCCTAGGAAGAAGTTGCTGCGGCTGAGGTCGAAGAGGCTGCTGCCTGTGTTCTCCTCAAGGATTTTGATGGATTCCTTTCTCACGTTAAGGTCCTTCATCCATTTTGAGTCTATTTTCATGTGTGGTGTAAAGAAATGGTCCAATTTCATTTTTCTGCATGTGGCTGTCCAATTTTCCCAACACCATTTGTTGAAGAGGCTGTCTTTTTCCCATTGGATATTCTTTCCTGCTTTGTTGAAGATGAGTTGACCATAGAGTTGAGGGTCTATTTCTGGGCTCTCTATTCTGTTCCATTGATCTATGTGTCTGTTTTTGTGCCAGTACCATACTGTCTTGATGATGACAGCTTTGTAATAGAGGTTGAAGTCTGGAATTGTGATGCCACCAACTTTGGCTTTCTTTTTCAATATTCCTTTGGCTATTCGAGGTCTTTTCTGGTTCCATATAAATTTTAGGATTATTTGTTCCATTTCTTTGAAAAAATTGGATGGGATTTTGATAGGCATTGCATTAAATGTGTAGATAGCTTTAGGTAGCATAGACATTTTCACAATATTTATTCTTCCAATCCATGAGCATGGAACATTTTTCCATTTCTTTGTGTCTTCCTCAATTTCTTTCATGAGTACTTTATAGTT
>ML094008.1:4405-18573 GCA_003697995.1 Taxidea taxus jeffersonii
ACCCACCACAATACCACAAAGACACCGGACAAACGTATACAAAAACATGTCACCTATTCCCCCCTTGCACACTACAGCTGCAACAAGACTCACCACACATACAGCACCCGCCCAAACCACACACAACACCTACACTCCACAATGCTAGTGCTCCCCCGTGAGGCCATAACGATATTCAGTGGCCCCAAGGCCAGAAACCCAGGGGCTTACACACCCCCAGACCACCTTCCCCAACTCAGCCCCCTGGGGAACCTGCCTCAGGGCTAGAGGATCGGGCGTGCCATTCCCCTAGTGCTTAACACAGGGCTGGGTTCTCAGGCTTCCATTTCCAGGTCCGGGGCCCCTGAGCCCTCCGCTTTGGGGACCACTGAGCAACTCAACAGGACTATGCCTGCCACTGAGGGGGACGCAGTGCCCTTTGGAGCTGCAATGAACCCTTCGAGGGGGAGAAAACTCCATGCTCCCCCAGAGGCACCCAAACGTTCCAGGGAGCCCCCTGGCCACAAAAAGGGCAGCTGACAGGCCAGCTGATCCTGCCCTCAACTCATTCAATGTGGAGGGCTCCTCAGCGCCCCCAGGTGGTAGCTGCCCAATCTTTATGCCTTGAGCCTATCTCTAGCATGCATTTTCAGGGTTTCAGTGCCAGAAGCCTGGCCCTCCAACCCCCTCTAGCAGGGGATACCTGAACCACACAGCAGGACTCCTCCTGCCACCCAAAAGGACACCATGCCATTTGAATCTAAGCAGAACCCTCAGACCAGGAGAAATATGTATGAACCCCTGAAGCCTCCCCCAAATTCGGCAGTCCTTGGGAAAAAAGACAAGGGATTATGGACCACCTGACTGCTGCCCTCATCTCAGCCTCTCGGGTAGGTGACATCAGTGCCAGCAGCTCTGGCCTGCAATGCCCCTAGGACCTAACCCTTTCCCCAGGTGGGGTCTTCAGGCTTCCTTCCCCAGAGGCCTGGCGACCAAGCCCTCCTGATTGGGAAATACTGAGCCACACTCTGGGACTCTGCCTGCTCTCCAGGAAGAATCCATGCCCTTGGAAGCTACACTGAACCCTTAGAGTGAGGGAAACCTGCTTGTTCGACGGAGGCCAGCACCCCCCACCATAGGCAGCCACCCTGGTCACAAACCTAGAGGCTGACACACCACCTGTCCCTTGCCCTCAACTCAGCCTATTCAGGACACCGCATCAGTGCCAGCACAGCGGGCCTGCCATGGTCCTTGGTCCTAACCGTAACCCTAGCTTGGGTATTCAGACTTTGGTCCATGGAAGCCTGGCCCCAACGCCCTCCTGATTGGAGAACCCTGAATCACACCCCAAGGCTCTGCTTATCTCTCAGATGGAAACTGCGCCATTTAGAACTGGGCAGAACGTTTAGAGTGGGAGAAATCTGCATGCCACCCTTAGGTCACCCCCAAATTCGGCTGCCTCCCTGGCCACAAACCAAGGGCTTACACACTGCCATATGACTGCCCTCAACTGAGCCCCCAGAGGAGCCCACCCCAGCTCTGGTGGATCGGGCCTGCCATGGCCCTAGGCCCTAACTCGAACGCTACCTTGGTTTTTCAGAATTGGTCCATGGAGCCTGGCGCCAAAGGCCTCCTGACTGGGGACCCCTCAGGGACACTCCAGGGCTCTGCTTGCCACTCAGGAAGAAACAGAGCTATTTAGATATGTGCAGAACACTTAGAGTGGGAATAATGTGCCTGCCCACCTGAGGTCACCCCTAAATTCCATGGCCTCACAGCCAAAAAAAGGGGCATACCCACTGCCTTATGACTCTCCTCAACTGAGCCCCCAGAGGAGCCCACCTTAGCTCTGCTAGATGGGGCCTACCATGTTCCTAGGCCCTAAGCCTAACCCTAGCTTGGGGTTTCAGACTTTGGTCCACGGAAGCCTGGCCCCAAAGCCCTCATAAATGGGAACCACTGTGGCACACTCCAGGGCTCTGCTTGCCACTCAGGGGAAAACGGTGCAATTTAGAACTGTGCGGAACCCGTAGAATAGGAGAAATCTGTCTGTCCGCGTGGGGTCACCCTCAAATTCCGCGTTTTCACTGGGCATACATCAGGGGCTTGCCCATGGCCATATGACTGCCCTCAACTCCAGAGATATGCTTGCCAATTAGGAGGAAACAGAGCCATTTAACACTATGCCGGACCCTTATTGTGGGAGAAATCTGCCTGCCCCCTTGAGGTCAACCCCAAATTCCATGGCCTCACTGGCCAAAAAACAGGGGCAAACCCACTGCCTTATGACTGCCCTCAATTTAGCCCCCTGAGAAGCCCACTTCAGCCATGGTAGATTGGGACTGCCATGCCCCAAGGCCCTAACTCTATCCTTAGCTTCGGCATTCAGACGTTGGTCCATGGAATCCTGGCCCCAAAGCCCTCCTCATTGGCAACAGCTGACACAATCCAGGGTTCTGTTTCCCACTCAGGAGGAAACCGTGCCATTTAGAACTCTGTAGAACTCTTAGAGTAGGAGAAATCTGCCTGCCCTCTTGAGGCCCCTCCAAATTCCACGTTTTCACTGAGCACAAAACCGGGGATTACCCATGGCCTTATGACTACCCTCAACTGATTCACCTGTGGAGCCCACCAGCTCAGGTAGATGGGCCCAGCCATGACCCTAGGCCCTAACTCTCACTTGGGTTTAGGGTTTCAGACTTTGGTAATGGAAGCCTGTATCCAGAGCCCTCCTGATTGGGGACACCTGAGGCACACTTCAGAGCTCCGTTTGCCAATCAGGATTAAAAGGATCCATTTAGAACTCTGCAGGACGCTTAGAGTGGGAGAACTCTGCCTGTCCCCCTGAGGTCACCCCCATAATCCATGGCCTCACGGGCCAAAAAACAGGGGCATACATACTGCCTTATGACGGCCCCCAACTGACCCCCAGAGAAGCCCACTCCAGCCACAGTAGATTGGGCCTGACATGTCCCTAGGCCCTAACCCTAACACTAGATTGTGGTTTCAGACATTGGTCCATGGAAGCCTGGCCCCAAAGCCCTCCTGATTGGGGACACCTGAGGCAAACTCCAGGGCTCTGTTTGCCACTCAGGAGGAAACAGAGCCATTTAGAACTGTGCAGAACCCTTAGAATGAGAGAAATCTGCCTGCCTGCTTGAGGTCACCCCCATATTCCGTGGCCTTACAGGCCAAAAAACAGAGGCATACGCACTGCCTTATGACTGCTCTCAACGGAGCCTCCAGAGTAGCCCACCCACATCAGTTCTGGTAGATTGGGACTGCCATGCCCCTAGTCCCTAACCCTACCCTTAGCTTCTGTGTTCAGACATTGGTCCATGGAAGCCTGGCCCCAATGCCCTCCTGATTAGGGAAACCTGAGGCACACTCCACGGCTCTTCTTGCCACCAAGGTGGAATCACTGTCACTTAGAACAGGGTGGAACCCTTAGAGTGAGAGAAATCTGAATGATCCCCTGAGTTCACCCCCAAATTCAGGGCTTCACTGAGCACAAACCTGGGACTTACCCATTGGCTCATGACTGCCCTCAACAGAGATTCCACTGGAGCCTTCCTCAGCTCAGGTAGATCAGGCCAGCCATGGCCCTAGGCCCTAGCACTCACCCTAGTTTGGGGTTTTAGACTTTGGTCCATGGAAGCCCTTATCCAAAGCCCTCCTTATTGGGGACACGTGAGGCAAACTCCAGGGCTCTGCTTGACACTCAGGAGGAAACAGAGCCATTTAGATCTCTGCAGAACACTTTGAGTGGGAGAAATCTGCGTGCCTGCCTGAGGTCACCCCTAAATTCCACGGCCTCACAGCCAAATAAAGGGGCATACCACGGACTTATGACTGCCCTCAACTGTGCCCCCAGAGGAGCCCACATCAGCTCTGGTAGATTGTGCCAGCTATGTCCCTCGGCCCTAACACTAACTGGAGCTTGGGGTTTGAGACTTTGGTCCCAGGAAGCCTGGTCCCAAAGCCCTCCTGATCGGGGAAATCTGAGGCACATGCCAGGGTTCTCCTTGCCACTCAGGATAACCCTGTGCCATTTAGAACTGTGTAGAACCCTTAGAGTGGGAGAAATCTGCCTGACCCCTGAGGTCACTCCCAAATTCCGTGGCTTCAATAGCCACAATACAAGGGCATACACTGCCTTAGGACTGCAGTCAACTGAGCCACCAGAGAGGCCCCCCTCTGCTCTAGTAGATTGGTCCTGCTATGCCCCTACGCCCTAACCCTCAACCTAGTTTTGATTTCAGACTTTAGTCCATGGAAGTCTGTATCCAAAGCCCTCTTCACTAGGGACACCTGAGGCAAACGTCAGGGCTCTGTTTGCCACTCAGGAGGAAACAGGGCCATTTAGACCTGTGCAACATCCTTAGAGTTGGAGAAATCTGCCTGCCACTCTGAGGTCACCCCCAAATTCTGCAGCCTCACTAGCCAAAAAACTGGGACATACACACTGCTGTAGGAGTGCCCACAACTTAGCCCCCAGAGGAGCTAACATTAGCTCTTTTAGATTGGGCCTGCCCTGTCCCTAGGCCCTAAACATAACCGTAGCTTGGGGTTTCAGATATTGGTAATGGAAGCCTGTATCTAAAGCCCTGGCTCATGACTGCCCTCAAATGAGACTCCATTGCAGAACCCTTAGAATAGGAGAAATCAGCCTGTCTGCCTGAGGTCACCCCCAAATTCCGAGTTTTCACTGGGCACAAAACAGGGGCTTACTCATGGCCAAATGACTGCCCTCAACTGAGCCACCTGTGGAGCCCACAAATCTCGGGCAGATTGGCACAGCCATACCCCCAGGCCCTAAATATCACGCTAGTTTGGTGTTTCAGACTTTGGTAATAGAAGCCTGTATCCAAAGCCCTCCTGATTGGGGAAACCTGAGGCAAACACCAGGGCTCTGTTTGCCACTCACGAGGAAACAGAGCCATTTAGAACTCTGCAGAACCCTTAGAACGGGAGAAGTCTTCCGGCCTGCCTGAGATCACCCCCAAATTCCACGGCCTCACTAGCCAAAAAACAGAGGCATATGCATTGCCTTATGACTGCTCTCAACGGAGACGCCAGAGAAGCCCCCCTCAGCTCCAGTAGATCTGGCCTGCCATGCCCCTAGGCCCTAACCCTCAACCCAATTTTGATTTCAGACTTTGGTCCATGGAAGCCCTTATCCAAAGCCCTCCTGATTGGGGACACGTGAGGCAAATTCCAGGGCTCTGCTTGCCATTCAGGGGAAACAGAGCCATTTAGAACTTTGCAGAACCCTTGGAGTGGGAGAGACCTGCCTGACTGCCTCAGGTCACCCCCAAAATCCATGGACTCACTGTCCAAAAAAAGGGGCATACGCACTGCCTTATGAATGCCCCCAAGTGTGCCGCCAGAGAAGCCCATCTCAGCACTGGTAGATTGGGCCTGCCATGCCCCTAGGCCCTAAATCTACCCTTAGCTTCGGTGTTCAGACTTTGGCCCGTGGAAGCCTGGCCCCAAAGCCTTCCTGATTAGGGACAGCTGAGACACAGTCCAGGGCTCTTCTTGCCACACAGGGAGAAACTCTGCCACTTAGACCTGGGCAGAACCCTTAGCGTGGGATAATTCTGAATGATTCCCGGAGGTCACCCTCAAATTCAGGGCTTCACTGACCACAAACCAGGGGCTTATGCACTGGCTCATGACTGCCCTTAACTGAGACTCCATTGGAGCCTTCCTCAGCTCAGGTAGATCCGTCCAGCCATGCCCCTAGGCCCTAAAACTCCCCCTAGCATGGGGTTTCAGACATTGGTCCACGGAAGCCTGGATCCAAATCCTCCTGATTGGGGACACCTGAGGCACACTCCAGGGCTCTGCTTGCCACTCAGGAGGAAACAGAGCCATTTAGAACTGTGCAGATCCCTCAGAGTGGCAGAAATCAGCCTGCCTGCCTGAGGACACCCCCAAAACTCACGGCCTCACTGGCCAAAAAAAGGGGACATGCGCACTGCCTTATGACTGCCCTCAACTGAACCGGAGAGAAGCCGACTTCTGCCATGGTAGATGGGGCCTGCCATGTCCCTTGGCCCTAACCCTAACCCTAGCTTGGGGTTTCAGACTTTGGTCCACGGTAGTCTGGCCCCAAAGCCCTCCTAATTGGAACCGCTGACACACACTGAGAGCTCTGCTTTCCACTCAGGAAACCGAGCAATTTAGAACTGTGCAGAACCTTTAGGATAGGAGAAATTAGCCTGTCCGCCTGAGGTCACACCCAAATGCCGCGATTTCACTGGGCACAAAAAAGGGGCTTACTCACGGCCTTATGACTGCCCTCAACTGAGCCACCTGAGGAGCCCACAAAGCTCGTGTAGATTGGCCCAGCCAGGACCCTAGAACCTAACTCTCTCCCTAGTTTTGGGTTTCAGACTTTGGTAATGGAAGCCTATATCCAAAACCCTCCTGATTGGAGACACCTGAGGCACACTCCAGAGCTCTGCTTGCCAATCAGGAGGAAACAGAGCGTTTAAAAATTATGCGGGACTCTAAGAGTGGGAGAAATCTCCCTGCCCCCCTGAGGTCACCTCCAAATTTCAAAGCCTCACTGGTCAAAAAAAGGGCATACTCACTGCCTTATGACTGCCCTCAACTGAGCCTCCAGGAAGCCCACCTCAGCTCTGGTAGATTGGGCCTGCCATGTCCCTAGGCCCACACTGTACCCTGAGCTTCGGCGTCCAGACTTGGGTCCATGGAAGACTGGCCCCAAAGCCCTCCTGATTAGGGATGCCTTAGGCACACTCCAGGGTTCTTCTTGCCACGAAGGGTGAAACCCTGCCACTTAGAACTGGGTAGAACACTTAGCGTGGGAGAAATCTGAATGATCCCCTGAGGTCACCTCCAAATTCAGGGCTTCGCTGACCACAAGCCAGGGGCTTACGCACTGGCTCGTGACTGCTCTCAACTGAGACTCCATTGGAGCCTTCCTCAGCTCAGGT
The DNA here is from genome assembly GCA_003697995.1 of Taxidea taxus jeffersonii. Classification (NCBI taxonomy): domain Eukaryota; kingdom Metazoa; phylum Chordata; class Mammalia; order Carnivora; family Mustelidae; genus Taxidea; species Taxidea taxus. The sequence goes on from ML094008.1 coordinate 11,353, forward strand.
AGATCTGGACAGCCATGCCCCTAGGCCCTAACCCTAACCCTAGCTTGGGGTTTCAGACTTTGGTCCATGGGAGCCTGGTCCCAAAGCCCTCCTGATTGGGGACAACTGAGGCACCCTCCAGGTCTCTGCTTGCGACTCAGGAGGAAACAGAGCCATTTAGATCTGTTCAAAGCACTTACAATAGGAGAAAGGTGCCTTTCCGCCTGAGGTCACGCCCAAATTCTGCTTTTTCACTGGGCACAAAACAGGGGTTTATGCCCGGCCTTATGACTGCCCTCAACTGAGCCACCTGTGGAGCCCACAAACCTCGGTAGATTGGCCCAGGCATGCCCCAAGGCCCTAACGCTAACCCTAGTTTGGGGATTCAGACTTTGATAATGGACACCTGGATCCAAAGCCTTCTTGACTGGGGAAACCTGAGGCACACTCCAGAGCTCCACTTGCCACTCAGGAGGATACAGAGCCATTTAAAACTCTGCAGGACACTTACAGTGGGAGAAATCTGCCTGCCCACACTGAGGTCACCCCCAAATTCCACAGCCTTACTGGTGAAAAAAGAGGGGCATGCGAACTGCCTTGTGTCTGCGCTCAAGTGAGCCTCAGAGAAGCCCCCTTTAGCTCTGGTAGATTGGGCCTGCCATGTCCCTAGGCTCTAACCCTAACCCTAGCTTGGGGTTTCATACATTGGTCCATGGAAGCCTGTCCCCAAAGCCCTCTTGATTGGGAAAAACTGAGGCACACTCCAGGGCTCTGCTTGCCACTCAGGAGAGGACTCTGCCACTTAGAACTGGGCAGTACCCTTAGCGTGGGAGCAATCTGAATGATTCCCTAAGGTCACACCCAAATTCTGCGGCCTCACTAGCCACAAAACAGGGGCATACACACTGCCTTATGACTGCCCTCAGCTAAGCCCCAGAGGAGCCCTCCTCAGCAACGATAGATTGGGCCTGCCCTGTCCCTATGCCGTAAACCTAACCCTAGCTTGGGGTTTCAAACTTTGGTCCCTGGAAGCCTGGCCCCAAAGCCCTCCTGGTTGGGAATAGCGCGGGCAACGTCCAGGGCTCTGCTTACCACTCAGGAGGAAAGTGTGCCATTTAGAACTCTCCAGAACCCTTAGAGTACGAGAAATATTCCTGCCCGCCTGAGGACACCCCCAAATTCCCCATTTTCACTGGGCACAAAACAGTGGCTTACCCATGGTCTTATGACTGCCGTCAACTGTGCCACCTGTGGAGCCCACACACCTCAAGTAAATTGGCCCAGCCATGCCCCTAGGCCATAACTCTCACCCTAGTTTGGGGTTTCTGACTTTGGTAATGGAAGCCTGTATCCAAAGCCCTCCTGATTGGGGAAACCTGAGGCACACTCCAGAGCTCCGCTTGCCAATCAGGAGGAAACAGAGCCATTTAAAGTTCTGTAGGACGCTTAGAGTAGGAGAAATCTGCCTGCACCCCTGTGGTCACCCCCAAATTCCACGGCCTCTCTGGCCGCATATCAAGGGCATACATACTGCCTTATGACTGTCCTCAACTGAGCCTTGGGTTAGGGCCGAGGGACATGGCAGGCCCCATCTACCATGGCAGACCCCATCTACCATGGCAGAAGTCGGCTTCTCTCCAGTTCAGTTGAGCGCAGTCATAAGACAGTGTGTATGCCCCCGTTTTTAGGCCAGTGAGGCCGTGGGTTTTGGGTGTGTCCTCAGGCAGGGAGGCAGATTTCTCCCACTCTAAGGGATCTACACAGTTCTAAATGGCTCTGTGTTCTCCTGAGTGGCAAGCAGAGCCCTGGAGTGTGCCTCAGGTGTCCCCAATCAGGAGGATTTGGATCCAGGCTTCCGTGGACCAATGTCTGAAACCCCAAACTAGGGGGAGTTTTGGGGCCTAGGGCCATGCCTGGCCTGATCTACCTGAGCTGAGGAAGGCTCCAATGGAGTCTCAGTTGAGGGCAGTCATGAGCCAGTGCGTAAGCCCCTGGTTTGTGTTCAGTGAAGCCCTGAATTTGGGGATGATCTCGGGGAATCATTCAGAATTATCCCATGCTAAGGGTTCTGCCCAGTTCTAAGTGGCAGAGTTTCTCCCTGTGGGCAAGAAGAGCCCTGGAGTGTGCCTCAGTTGTCTCTAATCAGGAAGGCTTTGGGGCAAGGCTTCCACGGGCCAAAGTCTGAACACCGAAGCTAAGGGTAGATTTAGGGCCTAGGGGCATGGCAGGCCCAATGTACCAATGCTGAGATGGGCTTCTCTGGGGGCTCACTTGAGAGCAGTCCTAAGGCAGTGCGTATGCCCCTTTTTTTGGACAGAGAGGCCATGGATTTTGGGGGTGTCCTGAGGCAGTCAGGCAGATCTCTCCAACTCTAAGGGTTCTGCAGAGTTCTAAATGGCTCTGTTTCCCCTGAATGGCAAGAAGAGCCATGGAGTTTGCCTCACGTGTCCCCAATCAGGAGGGCCTTGAATACAGGCTTCCATGGACCAAAGTCTGAAATTAAAATTGGGTTGGGGGTTAGGGCCTAGGGGCATAGCAGGCCCCATCTACTGGAGTTGAGGTGGGCTTCTCTGGCGGCTCACTTGAGGGCAGTCATCAGGCAGTGCATAAGCCCCTGGTTTGAGGTCAGTGAAGCCCTGAATTTGGGGGTGACCACAGGGAATCATTCACATTTCTCCCACTCTAAGGGTTCTACACAGTTCTAAATGGCTCTCTTTCCTCCTGAGTGGCAAGCACAGCCCTGGAGTTTGCCTAAGTTGTCCCCAATCAGGAGGTCTTTGGATTCAGGTTTCCATTGCCCAAAGTCTGAAAACAAAACTAGGTTGAGTGTTAGGGCTTAGGGGCATGGCAAGTCCTATCTACTGGAGCTGAGGGGGGCTTCTCTGGTGGCTCAGTTGAGGGCAGTCATAAGGGAGTGCATATGCCCCTGTTTTTTGGCTAGTGAGGCCGTGGAATTTGGGGGTGACCTCAGGAGTGCAGGCACCTTTTTCCCACTCTAAGGGTTCTTCACAGATCTAAATGGTATGGTTTCTACCTGAGTGGCGTGCAGAGACCTGGAGTGTGCTTCAGGGGTCCCCAATTTGGAGGGCTTTGGGGACAGGCTTCCATGGACCAATGTCTGAAATTAGGGTTAGGGCCTAGGAACAGGGAAGCCCAATTTACCAGAGCTGAGGTGTGCTACTCTGGGGCTCCGTTGAGGGCAGTCATAAGGCAATGTGTATGCCCCTGATTTTTGGCCAGTGAGGCCGCGGAATTTGCGACAGACCTCAGGGGTGCAGGCAGATTTCTCCCACTCTAAGGGTTCCTCACAGATCTCTAATTGGCATGGTTTCCGCTTGAGTGGCAAGCAGAGCCCTGGAGTGTGCTTCAGGTTTCCCCAGTCAGGAGGTCTTTGGGGCCAGGCTTCCATGGACCAGTGTCTGAAACACCAAGCTAGGGTTTGGGTAAGGGCCGAGGACATGGCAGGCCCAATCTACCATGGCTGAAGTGGGCTTCTCTCGGGGCTCAGTTGAGGGCATTCGTAAGGCAGTGCATATGCCCCTGATATGTGGCCAGAGAGGCCGCGGAATTTGGGGGTGACCTCAGGGGTGCAGGCAGATTTCTCCCACTCTAAGGGTCCTGAAGAGTTTTAAATGGCTCTGTATCCTTCTGAGTGGCAAGCGGAGCTCTGGAGTGTGCCTCAGGTTTCCCCAATCAGGAGGGCTTTGGATACAGGCGTCCATTATCAAAGTCTGAAACCCCAAACTAGGGTTAGCGTTAGGGCCTTGGGGCATGCCTGGGCCAATCTACCGAGGTTTGTGGGCTCCACAGGTGGCTCAGTTGAGGGCAGTCATAAGGCCGGGCATAAACCCCTGTTTTGTGCCCAGTAAAAAAGGAGAATTTGGGCGTGACCTCAGGCGGAAAGGCACCTTTCTCCTATTGTAAGTGCTTTGAACAGATCTAAATGGCTCTCTTTCCTCCTGAGTGGCAAGCAGAGACCTGGAGTGTGCCTCAGTTGTCCCCAATCAGGAGGGCTTCGGGACAAGGCTCCATGGACCAAAGGCTGAAACCCTAAGCTAGGGTTAGGGTTAGGGCCTAGGGTCATGGCTATCCAGATCTACCTGAGCTGAGGAAGGCTCCAATGGAGTCTCAGTTGAGAGCAGTCACGAGCCAGTGCGTAAGCCCCTGGTTTGTGGTCAGCGAAGCCCTGAATTTGGAGGTGACCTCAGGGTTCATTCAGATTTCTCCCACACTAAGGGTTCTATCCAGTTCTAAGTGACAGGGTTCCCCCTGGGTGGCAAGAAGAGCCCTGGAGTGTGCCTCAGTTGTCTCTAATCAGGAGGGCTTTGGGGCCAGGCTTCCATGGGCCAAAGTCTGAACACCAAAGCTAAGGATAGATTTAGGGCCTAGGGGCATGGCAGGCCCCATCTACCAGAGCTGAGTTGGGCTTCTCTGGAGGCTCACTTGAGTGCAGTCATCATGCAGTGCATATGCCCCTGATTTTTGGCCAGTGAGGATGTGGAATTTGGGGGTGACCTCAGGGAGATAGGCATATTTCTCCCACTCTAAGGGGTTTGCACAGTTCTAAATGGCTCTGCTTCCTCCTGAATGGCAAGCAGAGACCTAGAGTATGCCTAAGGTGTCCCCAATCAGGTGTTCTTTGGATTCAGGCTTCCATAGACCAAAGTCTGAAACCAAAACTAGGTTGAAGGTTAGGCCTAGGGGCATGGCAAGCCCTATGTACTAGAGCTGAGGGGGGCTTCTCTGGCTGCTCCGTTGAGGGCAGTCATAAGGCAGTGCATATGCCCTTGTTTTTTGGCTAGTGAGGCTGTGGAATTTGTGGGTGACTTTAGCAGGGCAGGCCGATTTTTCCCACTCTAAGTGTTCTGCAGAGTTCTAATTGGCACGGTTTCCTCCTGAGTGGCAAGGAGAGCCCTGGTGTGTGCCTCAGGGGTCCCCAATCAGGAGGGCTCTTGGGCCAGGCTTCCATGGACCAATGTCTGAAACACCAAGCTAGGGTTAGGGTTACAGGCTAGGAACATGGCAGATCCGATCTTCCATGGCTGAAGTTGCCTTCTCTGGGTGGTCCGTTGAGGGCAGTCATAAGGCTTCGCGTATGCCCATGATTTTGGCCAGTGAGGCCGTGGAATTTGGGGGTGACCTCAGTGGGACAGGCAGATTTCTCTCACTCTAAGGGTCCAACCGTGTTCTAAATGGCTCCTTTTCCTCCTGATTGGCAAGCAGAGCTCTGACGTGTGCCTCAGGTGTCCCCAATCAGGAGGGCTTTGGATACAGGCTTCCATAACCAAAGTCTGAAACCCCAAACTACGGTGAGATTTAGGGCCTAGTAGCATGGGCAGGCCAATTTTCCTGAGCTGTGTGTCTCCACATGTGGCTCAGTTGAGGGCAGTCATAAGGCCGAGCGTAAGCCCCTGTTTTTTGCCCAGTGAAAATGCGGAATTTGGGGGTGTCCTCAGGCGGGCAGGATTATTTCTCCCACTCTAAGTGTTCTGCACCGTACTAAATCTCACGTTTTCCTCCTGAGTGGCAAGCAGAAATCTGGAGTGTGCATCACGTTTCCCCAGTCAGGAGAACTTTGGGGCCAGGCTTCCAGGGACCAATGTCTGAAACCCCAAGCTAGGGTTAGGGTTAGGGCCTAGGGACAGGGCAGGCCCAATCTACCAGAGCTGAGGTGGGCTCCTCTAGGGGCTCCATTGAGGGCAGTCATATTGCAGTGTTTATGCCACTGTGTTTTGGCTAATGAGGGCGTGGAATTTGGGAGTGACCTCAGGGAGACAGGCAGATTTCTCCTACTCTAAGGTTTCTGCCCAGATCTAAATGGCTCTGTTTCCTACTGAGGGGCAAGCAGAGCCCTGGAGTGTACCTCAGGTGTCCACATTCAGGAGGGATTTGGATCCAGTCATCCATGGACCAATGTCTGAAACCTCAAACAAGGGGGAGTTTTAGGGCCTAGGGGCATGCCTGGCCTGATCTACCTGAGCTGAGGAAGGCTCCAATGGAGTCTCGGTTGAGGGCAGTCATGAGCTAGTGTGTATGCCCCTGGTTTGGGGTCAGTGAAGCCCTAAATTTGGGGGTGACCACAGGGAATCATTCAGATTTCTCCCACGCTAAGGGTTCTGCCCAGTTCTAAGTGGCAGCTTTGCCCCCTGGGGGACAAGAAGAGCCCTGGAATGTGCCTCAGGTATCCCTAAACAGGAAGGCTTTGGGGCCAGGCTTCCACCAGCCAAAGTCTGAATACCAAAGCTAAGTGTAGATTTAGGGCCTAAGGGCATGGCAGGCCCAATCTACCAGAGCTGAGGTGGGCTTCTCTGGCGGCTCACTTGAGGGCAGCCATCAGGCAGTGCATAAGCCCCTGGTTTGAGGTCAGTGAAGCCCTGAATTTGGGGGTGACCACAGGGAATCATTCACATTTCTCCCACTCTAAGGGTTCTACACAGTTCTAAATGGCTCTCTTTCCTCCTGAGTGGCAAGCACAGCCCTGGAGTTTGCCTAAGGTGTCCCCAATCAGGAGGTCTTTGGATTCAGGCTTCCATGGACCAAAGTCTGAAAACAAAACTAGGTTGAGTGTTAGGGCTTAGGGGCATGGCAGGCCCTATCTACTGAGGGGGCTTCTCTGGCGGCTCAGTTGAGGGCAGTCATAAGGCAGTGCTTATGCCCCTGTTTTTGGCTAGTGAGGCCGCAGAATTTCGAGGTGACTTTAGGAGGGTAGGCAGAATTTTCCCACTCTAAGGGTTCTGCAGATTTCTACATGGCACAGATTCCTCCTGAGTTGCATGCAGAGATCTGGAGTGTGCCTCAGGGGTCCCAAAAGAAGAGGGCTCTGGGACCAGGCTTCTGTGGACCAAAGTCTGAAACCCCAAACTAGGGTGAGAGTTGTGGCCTAGGGGCATGGCTGGCCAATCTACTTGAGCTGTGTGGGCTCCAAGGGTGGCACAGTTGAGGGCAGTCATAAGGCAGTGTGTATGCCCCTGTTTTGTCATTAGTGAGGCCATAGAATTTGGGTGTGACCTTCGGGAATCATTCAGATTTCTCCCACGCTAAGGGTACTGCCCAGTTCTAGTGGCAGGGTCCTCTCCTGAGTGGCAAGCAGAGCCCTCGAGTGTGCCTCAGTTTTCCCCAATCAGGAAGGCTTTGGGGCCAGGCTTCCTTGGAACAATGTCTGAAACCCCAAGCTAGGGTTAAGGTTAGGGACTAGGGACATGGCAGGCCCAATCTACCAGTGCTGAAGTGGGCTTCTCTGGG
>ML094014.1:737-43729 GCA_003697995.1 Taxidea taxus jeffersonii
AATTTTCTAATTCTTGCCTTTTGTGTCCTATATAAGAAATATTGGCCTAGTTCTAATTTAAAGAAATATATTTTATGATAGGATATTATTTTTTCCAGTTGTTTTATCTTTTATCTTTAGATTTTTTAAGTTTGTGTTAATTTTTATTTATGGTACGAAGTAAAAGTTGAGGTTTATATTTTTAATAAGTATATCCAGTTGTTCCAGTACTATTTGTTAAAGATATTGTTGTTTCTGGGGTGTCTGGGTGGCTCAGTGGGTTAAAGCCTCTGCCTTTGGCTCAGGTCATGATCCCAGGATCCTGGGATCAAGCCCCACATTGGGCTCTCTGCTCAGCAGGGAGCCTGTATCCCTTAAAAGAAAAAAAAAATGTTGTTTCTTGTATTTGTTTTTTATTAACAATTCCCACAAGCTTAGGAGCTTAAATCAACATAAATTTATTATCTGTCTGTGGCTTCAGAAATACAACATGGGTCTCACCAGGCTAAAATCAAGGGGTTCTCAGGCTGTGTTTCTTTCTAGAAGCTTTAAGGGAGAATCCACTTTGCTCATTCAGGTTATTAGCAGAACTCAGTTTCTTGTAGTTGTAGAAATGAGGCCCCTATCTTCTTACTGGTTGTCAGTTGAGGGTTGTTAACAATTTCTAGAGGCCAATCCCATTCCCGTGTCTTCCTTCTTCTATCTTCAGTGCCAGCAATGTTTGGTCAAGTACCACCACAGTTTGAATGTCTCCTGCCACCTCTTCTGTCACATTTATCTGACTGATATATCTGTCTTCTGCTGCCACTTTTAAGAACCCATATGTTATATTCAGCCCATGTGGATTACAAAGGATGATCTCCCTATTTATAGTCTGTAGCTTTAATTCCATCTTCAAAGTCCCTTCGCCATGAAACATAATATACACAAGCATAACACAAAGAAGCAAAGATCATAACAGCCAAAATTCTGCCTACCACACGTGCTTTTCAAATTGCCTTGGCAATTCTACATAAAGCCAATTGCCCAATTTTATTTCTGGACTCTCCATGTAGTTCCATGGACCTGTATGTCTATTCTATACCAATAATACACTTGATTACTGTTAATTTATAATAAGTCTTGATATTCAGTAGCTCAGTCCTCCAATTTCTTCCTTTCCAGAATCATTTTGGCTATACAAGGTCCTCTGCATTTCCATATGAATTGTAGAATCAGCTTGTTGATACAATCAGAATTGAATTGGATCCAGTTAAATTTGGAGATAATTAGCACCATAACTATACAGAGTCTTCCAAAACATGAACAGGATATACTTATATATTTAGGCCTTCCTTAATTTTCCTCAACAATTTTTAAAAATTATCTTAATGCACCAGTGTTTGCTAATATCATCAAACTTACCATTAAGTATTTCATGGTTTGGGATGTTATGGCAAATTTTATCTTTAAAATTTAATTTTCTAATTGCTTCTTGTCTTCATCTAGAATTAAAATTAATTTTTGTATATTGACCTTGTTAAATTCATCTATAAGTACTAGTCACTTTCATGTAGATTCTTTATGAAAACCTACATGCTCATATGATCATGGTGTCATCTAATACAGTTTTATATAATTCTTTAAAATTTACATATTTTCATTTTTTTCTTGCCTTAAAGCACTCTATAGAACTTCTAGTATTATGATGAATAGAAGTGGTGGGAGCTGACATTCCTGCTGGTTTCCAGTTTTTAGGGAAATAATTCAGTCCTTATCCATTAAGCAAAATGTTAAATATAGGATTTTTGAGGATGTCATTTCTTAAGTTCAGAAATTTCCTTTCCATTCCTAATCTTGTTAGTTTGTATGCTGAATATTCCTTCTGCATTTATTGAAATGGACATGTGTTATCTCCTTTCTTCTCTTATTATGAAGAATTATGTTGACTTTCAAATGTTAACTCAAGCATGCATTCTTAGGATGTACTCCACTTGGTCACAATGTATTATAATTTTTATTCACTGATAGATTTTGTTGCTAATATATTAAGGATTTTTGAATCTATATTGATGAGTAATATCTGTCTATACTTGTCCTTTTTATTTTTATTTTTATTTTTTTATACTTGTCCTTTTTTAATGTGTTCATATATTTTAAACTTTTTTCTTCCAAATTTTTATTTAAGTTCTAGTTAGTTAACATATAGTGTAATACTAGTTTTAACAGCAGAATTTAGAGATTGATCACTTACATATAACTCCCAGTGCTCAAGTGTACTCCCTAATATCCATTAATCATTTTGCCCATCCCTACCTAGCTCCCCTCTAGCAACCCTGTTTTTTCTCTATAGTTAAGAGTCTGTTATGATTTCTCTTCCTATCACTTTTTTCCCTTCCTCTTTGTTCACCTGTTTTGTTCCTTAAATTCCACATATGAGTGAATTCATATGGTACTTGTCTTTCTTAGACTGACTTGTTTCACTTAGCATAATATACTCTAGCACCTTCCACATTGTTGTAAATGGCAAGAATTCATTCTTTTGATGGCTGAGTAATATTCCATTGTAGATATATATCACCTCTTCTTTATCCATTCATCAGTCAATGTACATTTGGGCTCTCTCCATAATTTGTCTGTTGTTGATAATGCTGCTATCTGGGTGCATGTGCCTCTTCAAATCAGTATATTCAAATCAGTATATTTGTATCCTTTGGGTAAATACCTAGTAGTGCAATTGCTGGGTCTGGGGAAGTTCTATTTTTAGCTTTTTAACTTTTGAGGACCCTACATACTGTTTTCCACAGTTGTGGCATCAGTTTGCTTTCCACCAATAGTGTAAGAGGGTTCCCACATCCTTCCCAACATCTGCTGTTTCCTGCGTTTTCCTTCTTGTGTCCCAGGCTTCTGTCAGATCCCTGCCTTCATTCTGTCTGCTTTCCGCACACCTAGTGGTGGTGCAGTGTTCCTGTGTTTTGTCTTGGGCATGAGGCTGGGTTTTGAAACTCCAAATTTTAGGGACCTGGCAGGGCATGGACATGCACTGATTCTTTGGGGGAGAGTCTTGCTGCACTGTGATTAGTACAAGTTTGTACCAGAAAAGTAGTCACACACCCACACAGAGATATGGATTTTATGGTAAATTATAGCAAAAAGTCAGTCCAGGTTAGCATCCCTTAATGGTGTCTCTGTTCCTATGCTAATGAATGGGGCAGGTCAATGGCAACTGCCCACTCTTTTGTTCCCGGAGAGGCAGTGCCATCTCTTCCAAATGCACTCCAAGGAGGGAAACTGTCTCTCCCATAGTGATCCAGGGTACCCTAAGAACATGCTGTCTGCTCTGGGCCTCCTCCCTCCTTCTCCACAGAAGCATTGTTATGCCATCCAGGCTTGACCCTTACAACGGCATGGACTACAGAAACCCCAGACTTTCAGCTTTGCTGCTTGTAAAAACTTACAGTAGTCAAACGCCCTCATTTTCCAAGTCAATGATTTTGGAGAATTGTTTTTCTCATGCAATCCCCTTCATGCTGCTTTATCTCTGTCTCTGTCTCTCTCTCTCTTCTGTCTGTGATCAAAGGTCCCCCTTGTCCACAGCACTCACAATTCTTTTCTTCCCCAAATCACATCACTGGAACTCCTGTCTTCCATGACGTGGCCTCTTTTCTCCCTCTAGTTGTTCAGTTTGTTCTCTGAGTCCTCAGAACAATTTCGTGGGTTTTCAGAATGATTTGATAATTAGCTAGCTGTATCTGAGGGACAGGGAAACATAAGGTACTCCTAGTACTCCACCATCCTAACTCCTCCCTCTATCATTAATTTATTTTTATTGTTGAGTACTCCATGTGTTGCAGGTTATTTAAATACTCACCTGCATAAGGACTGCTGTCCCCCCCGCCCACGCCCAGTTTGGAGCTATTACACATACTAATATAAGCATTCATTTGCATGTTTTTGTATCAACATAAATCTTCATTTTTCTCGTATAAATGTCTAGTAGTGCAATTCCTGGACCATTTGGTGGTGTATGTTCAGTTGTGTTAAGAAACTGAAAAATTGCTTTCCAAAGTGACTGTACCATTTTGCATGTCTACCAGCAGAGTTTGGTTTCTGTGCATCCTGGTCAGCATTTGATTTTGTCACTTTTTTTATTTTTTATTTTTTAGCCATTATGTTAGATGTGTCATCATTGTCATTGTGTTTTTAATTTGTGATTCTCTGTTGTTTAAAAGTGTTGAACATCTTTTCAGATGGATGTTTAACTACTGTATATCTTCAGTGAAATGGCTCTTCCTGTCTTGCCTCTATCCAAACCAGACTTACTACTTTTTTTGCCTTTGAGTTTTGAGAGTTCCTTAAGTATTTTAGATGCAAGTCTATATCATATATGTAGTTTACAAATATTTTCCCCTAGTCTGCTAGCTTGTCATTTCAGCCTCTTCACCGTGTTTCACAGAGCAAGTTTTAAAATTTTTGATGAAAACAAATGTATCAGTTTTTCCATTTATGGAGTGTGCTTTTTAGTATCAAGTCTAAGAAATCTTTTCATAGGCTAGACTCAAAATATTTTCTTCCCTATATTTGCTAAACGTTTTCTGATTTTTCATTTTATACTTAAGTCCATGATCAATTTTGAATTAACTTTTGTATTAGGTGTGAGACTTAGGTTGGGGGGTGGTTCTATGAATGTCAAATATTTCCAGCATCATGTTTAAAAGAATAACTTTCCTCCATCAAATTGCCTTTGTACTTTTGCCAAAAATCAGATGTGCATATTTGCATCTAATTTAGGATTCTTTATTCAGTTCATTTATATACGTGTTTATCCCTCCACCAGTACCATACAGACTTTGTCACTGTATCTATACAAATCTTGAAATCAGGAACATAGATTCCACCCACTGTACTCCTCTTTTTCAAAATAGATTTAGCTATTCTAATCCTTTTACTTTTCCATATACATTTTAGAACAACAACAATAACAAAACTTACCGGCATTTCATTAGGGATTTTATTAAACCTGCATTTAGTTTTTCACTATTTTGTATAATGTTAGATCTGCAGTTTTTTTGCAAATAGTCTTAATCAAAATGAAGTTTCTCTCTAGTCCTATTTTTATATGATTATTTATCATGAATGGGAATTGAATTTTGTCAAATGCTTTTTCTGCATCAATTGATATGATTATGTAATTTTTTTAGGGTTTTAATATGATGGATTGCATTAATTGATTTTTGAATATTTAACAAGACTTGCATTCCTGAAAAAACTTTAATTATGTGGTCTTGGTGAATAATTATTTTTATACATTAGTGAATGCATTTTGCTAATATTTGTTAAGGACTTTTACATCTATATTCATGAGGGATAATGGTATATACTTTCTTGTTCTGATATTTTCTTTTTATGGCTTTAGTGTCAGGATAATACTAGCTCCATAAAATGAATTGGGAATTAGTATTAATTCTTCTTCAATGCATAATGGATTTCTTTAGTGAAACCATCTGGACGTGAAGACATTCTAGAGGAGTTTTTTAGCTAACTAATAATTAAGTTCACTAATAGTATGGGATAATTAAATATTAGGTAACTTGTGGTAGTCTCTGTTTTTTAAAGGAATAGATCTTTTTCACTTAATTCATCAAATTTATCTGTGTAGAGATGTATGTGGCTTTCCCTTATCATTTTTTGATAACTTTAGGGCTGTATTGATCTCCTTTGTTTCATTACTAAAATCCATGATTTATATCTTGGTTCTTTGTCAGCCTTGCTAAACATTTGCCAATTTTATTAAACTTTTTAAAGAATTAGATCTTTAGGTTCTTTGGTTTTCTCTATTGTTTTTCTGGTTTTGGTTCCATTGATTATTTTTTAATCTTTATTATATCCTTCTATTTTATTTGGGCCTATTTTGCTCTTCTTTATGTCAGTTTTTGAGATGAGAACTTAGATTATTGAGTTGAGACTTTTCTTGTTTCCTAATATACACACATTTAGGGTTATAGATTTCCCTCACAGTATGACTTTAGTCACTTCTTACAAATTTACAAATTTTGGTAATTTGTAATTTCAATTGTATTCATTTCAACATGTGTTTATTACCTTGAGACTCCTCTTTGAAACATGCATTATTTAAATGTGTGTTGCTTAGTTTCCAAGTGTTTGGATATTTCCATATTGTAATTATTTCTTGATTCCATTATGTTCATGAATATACTCTGCATGACTTTAACTCTTTATATTTGTTGAATTCTCTTTTTTACTCCCAGGATATGGTCTATCTTGTCTATATTTTATGGAGATATGTAAAGAAAATGTATTCTGCTGTTGTTGGGTAGAGTGTTTTGTAAATGTCAGTTGAATCCTGCTGGATGATGGTATTGTTGAGCTCTTCTGTGCCTTTGCTTATTTTCTATTTAGATGCTTAATCAAATTCCAAGATAGGGATGTTAAGACGGTACAGATTTGTCTATTCCTTCTTTAAATTCTATCTTTTTTCCCCCTTTAATCTGCAGCTCTTTTGTTTGGTGTATACACATTTCAAGTTTCTACCTCTCCTTTGGTGATTGACTATTTTCTATAATGTCCTTCTCTGTCTTTTGTAATAGTCTTTGCTCTGAAGTAATATTACTATAGATATTCTTGCTTTCCTTTGATTAAATTTTTCAGTATATATACTTATATTTATATTTATATTCAACCTGTCTATATTGTTACATTTGAAGTGAGTTTCTTGCAGACATAATAGAGTTGGGACAGAGTTTATAATCTATCTTGCTAATCTCTGGGTTGAATTGGTGTATTTATATCACATTCATTTAATATAATTATTGATGTTAGATCTTAAGTCTGCCATTTTATTCTTTTGTTTCAAGTCTTTGTTCTCTCTGTTTTTTTGTTTCACTTTTTTATTTTCTTTGCCTTTCTGTGGGTTATTTAAACAGGTCTTACAATTCCATGTTGATTTATTTATAGTATTTTTGAATATCAAAAGCTCAAAAACACATGATCTTTGCCCTTGAGGGAATAGTTCTAGCAATAGTTCTCAACCTGTATGAACATCAGGATAACCAGTTGATACATAGAAATGATAGATGGATAGATAGATGATAGGTAGATGACAGATATTATGCAGATTATGTAGCTATATATTATATGACATACATTATATACAATATGCAAAACATAAAATATCTACTATCTATATCTAATTAATCTATCTATTTATCTTCCTATACCTGTATAGAGATTCTCATATTGTGGGACTGAGTTAGGATTGAGGGTGCGATATTTAAAACCTCCATAATTTGATTATTCATGTTGTTGTACTTTATAATAGCTTTATTGAGGTGTAATTCTTATATCATAAAATTCACCACATTCAAATGCACAATTCACTGGGTTATTGTATATTTACAGAATTTTGGAACAATTGGAATATCTATATTCTACCTTTATGAATTTTTTGGACCTTTCATATAAATAGAATCATAGAATATGTGGTCCCTTGGGACTAGCTTCTTTCAGTTAGCATAATCTTTTCAAGTTTAATCCATGTTGTAGCATATATTATACTTAATTCTTATTTATTACTGAGTAATATACCACTGTATGGATATACTATAATTTGTTTATCCATTTTTCAGTTGATGGGCATTTGGGTTGTTTTTTACCTTATGGCTATTATGAATGATGTTGTTATAAACAATCTTGTATAGATTTTGTGTGGACCCAAAGTTTGATTCTGATACCCTACTAAAACTGTGAACCAATAATCTAGGGCAGCACTATTTAATATAATCTTCTGCAATGATAGAAATAGTATATATCAGCAGGGTCCAAAGTGGTACTGCTGGTGAAATGTGACTTTTAAGCCCTTGAAATATGGGTAGTGTGATCAAGAAACTGTGATAAAATTTTAATTTTATTTTGTTTTAATTAATTTTAATTTCGTTAGCTACTTGTCACTAGTATCTTCTATATTAGACAAGCACAGAAGAGAATTAGGTTTAGAAAGATAAGTATTTACAGTAAATATGGATTGGTAAAGAATGAGGCTGTAGGCAGGAATACAAGACTGGAAAATACTGATAAATTCCACTGTAGGAAGAGAGGATCAGAACTAAGCCAGTAGCAGTGGGGATAACCTGAGGGGAAGGATTCAAAAGACAACTTAGTCTAGACATGAATAATTGGTGATTTAGTGGTAATGGAGAGGGAGGAATCTAGGAAGACTAAAGCCCTTCTATGTGTCTAAGCCTCACTTTACATTTGTACATAAATTTAAGCTTGTTTGCTAATATTTAGCAAAATATACGAGTTCTGTCTAAATTCTGCCAAATGATCAGTTAGTTAATATCTGGAATTCATTGACTGAAGAACTGTACTCAGTGCAGATCTGAACACAGTAACAATTACCATTACAATTGTAATGACAATTGTCATGCAAATTGCAATTGTAATGATTTTAAAATTGTAACTTTAAAAATTAAATTTTTAAAATTTAACTAGAAGTTTCAATATTTATTGTTACATGTAAAAATATGCTTACCATACCATGCTTGTGCTATTATTACATTGAAGAAATAACCAAGGAAGAACCTGTGACTTTTACTTCAGCAAGTACATTTGTAATCTACAAAGGTCTTCCTATCACTATTGTACAAAGACAGGCATTCTTCAATTACATATTTGCAAAGCACAACAAGAACTCAGGTAGCAATTGTATAGTAGCTTCTGTAAATGTAGTATTGAATTCACAGTGCATATTTGTTCTTTCAGTTTCCATCATTCTGTTATTTGTTAATGGGAAGAGAATTAGGGGATAGTGTATGCTTCTTTTGACAGTGGCAGCTCTGATAATTAGTAGTGTAGTCAATAAGACACATTTTAAGGAAAGTCAATAAAATATGCAATTATCCCTTTCCTCATCTCAACCATGGTGTTTTTTTCTTTTTCCAGAACATCTTACAAATGAAAGTTTGTGCCCTTTTATCAGCCCCTAATATTTTCATGTTTGCTTGTTTATCAGACTGTGCTTCAGCCATAGAATATATTTATAGTACAATGATAAAAACTGATCTAGATGTTTGACATGGTCCATATATATTTATTGAGTGACTCTGAGATAAAAGTTTATTTTCATGGGTTTTCAGAAGAGTGACATATTTCATTTTTTAACTCAAACTCTTTTAGAATTTTTCACCACACTGAAATTGGCTCCTCTTTTTTTAAATTTCTATTTTTTAATTTAAGTTAAATTAATTAACATATAGTATATTATTAGTTTCAGAGGTAGAGGCCAGTGATTCATCAGCCTTATTTAATACCCAGTGCTCATTACATCCTGTGTCCTCCTTAATGCCCATTACCCAATTACCCCATACCTCTACCCCTCTCTCCTCCAGCAGCCCTGTTTGTTTCTTATGATTAAGAGTCTCTTAAGGTTTGTCTCCCTTATTAATTTTTAACTCAAACTTTTAATATTCATTCTGTTTCTTTAATTAGCTGTAGGACATGAGTAAACACATTCACTCTGGTTTAACTTTCATCATCTATAAAACCTGGTTTTATAGAATGCCAGAAACAATGTTTGTTAGGAAATCTGGCTTCCAGAAAACAAGGATATTCAAATTAAAACAACAATAACAACATATTTTGTCTACCAGATTGGCCAAAATTAAAATATGAAAAAATACCAAGTGTTGGTGAGAATATGAGGTAAAAGGAAATTTTAGACATTGTTTATGATAATATAAGTTGAAACAGTGTTAGTTTTCTATTGCTGCCTAAGAAATTACCACAAACCGAGCAGCTTAAATCAAGCCCCATTTATAACCTCATACTTCTGTAGGTTGAAAGTCCAGGTATAACATAACTGGGTTATCTGCTTAGAGTCTTACAAAGATGAAATCAATATCTTGGCCTGTTCTGTTTTTGTCTGGAAACTCCAGGAAGAATCTGTTTCTAAGTTTGCTCCTGTTGTTGGCAGAATTCAGTTCTCTGCAGTTGTAGGACTGAAGGTCCCATTTTCTTGGTGACTGTTGACTAGAGGTCACTATCAGCTCCTGGCCACCCTCAGTTCCTATTCATGTCACTTCTCCATCTTCGAAGCCAGCAACAGATAATCTGTCTTTTGACAAAAAACCTCTCACACTTCAATTCTTTTCTCTTCTCCCGGTTCCTTTTAAGAGTTTGCCTGATTAAGGCAGGCCCACTCCAAGTACTCTTTTTATGTTAAAATCACTGAATTGGGATTTTAATTATATCTTCAAAATTCCTTAACAGCATCATTCAGAATATTGCTTGTATTCCTGGGAAAAGGTGCATGTGTATCTGGGGACAGGGATCTTCAGGATCATCACACTTCCTCTTATTGTAGCAAGCTTAGAGTTCTGTTCTGGCAGCATAAAGCAAATTGAAAATGCACACAATCTATGAAACAGCAAATCCACTTCTCTATGTTAAAAAAAAAAATAGAGAGAGCAGTGAGGTGCCTGCTCAGCTTAGTTGGAAGAGTATGCTCAGTTGGAAAAGACTCTTGATCTTGGGGTTGTGAGTTTGAGCCCCACTTTTGGGTGTAGAAATTACAATAAATAAATAAATAAATACACTTAATAGAATTTACCACATGTGTGTATCACAAAATTCTTTTTAATATGTGTACTGTAACATAGTTTGAAATAGAGAAAACTATGTAGAACCTGATAGTCCATTGACATAATGTATATTGTGTTATATTCATATAATAGATGATCCAGTGGTTAAAGTAAACTAAACAGATACATACACATATCATTAAAGATCTCAAATACATGTTAAATGAAAAAAGCAAATTGCTGGAAAAGCTCATACAAAATTAATAAAAACCATTGTACATGTTATAGATGGAAAGATGTACATGTATGAATTGACCCTAGGTATAGCTATGCATCTTTTTAGTGTTGATGAATTTGGGCAAATTTTTTAATTATTCCTTTGTAAAGTCGTCATCTGTAAAATGTGGATTACTGCACGAATTAAATGAGCAAATCTTTGGAAAGTATTAATAACCGGCACATACTAAGTACTTAAATATTTGTTAAATAAATATAAATATATAACAGTATAAAACATGAATTGGACAGGTACTTGCTGAACTATTACAGATAGTGTTTACCTATAGGGAGATAAGAAGAGAAGTTATAATGTTAATGAAGGCTTCTACTTTATCCATGATTTTACTTTCAATTAATTCTAAATGGTAGAAACATGAATATTTGTTACATTACATGTACCTTTTGTTATTTTAAAAATTAAAAGTCAGGAACTACATTTAAAATTACCACTAAAAAGTTATCTTGATCTTTAAAAACTTAGTGTTATATGATCTTTAATAGTCTTTGTAGACCTACACAATTTTATCATTCATTAATCCTACCCTTGGTCATATATTCTGTGGCTACATGCTAATAGGAGATGAACAAATTGTCATACATATTTACCATTTTCTTTTCTCCATAAGAATTAACCTTAGGAAAAAAAATTAAAGATCTTATTTATTTATTTATTTATTTGACAGAGAGATCACAAGTAGGCAAAGAGGGAGGCGGCCGGTGGGGGTGAAGCAGGCTTCCTGTTGAACAGAGAGCCTGATGCAGGGCTCCATCCCAGGACTCTGATATCATGACCTGATCCGAAGGCAGAGGCTTAACCCACTGAGCCACCCAGGTGCCCTGACCTTAGGAAAATTTTAATTAGTAGAATGGATTCTGAAAGATAGTTACTTACCCTACCCGATTCCTCTAAGCACTGCATAATGCACAGTATACACTTTGTACCTTGATTTTTGACATTTACAATGTCAGAACTAATTGCTATTATCTGAGCAGCAACTCAAAATATTGAGATAAGATGAAGGCTTGTTTGTTACATTGCTCTGAAGTTTTGAGAGTTTTCTCAATGTTTTAATATTCTCAAACATTGGTAATGCCAAGTTATCATTCATTACTTGATATTCAGTCCAGCAAATCGGGAAAAAAATACAACAACAATAACAGATGTTGTGGGTGACTGCAGTGCTCTGCCATTAGTTTGACTTGTGTTTTTCATTTTGAGACTGGGTGAGTCACCCATGGAGTTATAAAGTAAAACAAAAAAGATTCAAGATTTTAACACGACATTTCCTTGAGCTCCTCACATTGAAGATAGTTTACCTCTGTCTGAATGCAAATTGTTATATATATGAACACTCAAAGATAGAGACCACGATAAACAGGCATAGCAAAAGAATCTCTTTGCAGGTGAAGATGAAATACTGGCTACTACTTATGTATATAGATGTGAAACAGAATCATTATTATATTGAGATCCTGAAGGTCAAATATACAAATAAACAGAACAAATATACAAATAAACAGAAGGTTTTGAACCTATTATGATGTCTCTGTTCTTTGCTTATGGAAGTTGCTTTTTATGAAGGGAATTATTTAATCCATGATCTCAGTCTATTATCTTATTTTGTAGATAATATTTATTTGGTTTTCCAGAACAATATTATATTCTCAGGTTGCCAAATTCAAAACAGCTAGATGGGTTGGGAGGATTATTAGTCATTCAGTTGGTAGCTTTGCCCACATTAGTGTAAATCACTGATTTGAATGATTCTCAGTTAACTGATTCATCTCGTTATAGCTACATCAACCAGCAATTATAATGTGTGTCAATATTATAACTAATTACTGGATAAAACCTACTGAAAAGCAAGAAAAATGAACCAATTTAGGTACTGCATCTCTGGTTTGCTTTGTACTCCCGATGCTAAATATATGTGATATTTAATTGAAGATTCATGTATTAATTATGACCCTTTGTACGTGAAAGTGTCTAGATTACCAAAGCCCTCTGATTAATAACAGGGAGGTATGCGCAACAGAAATGCTCCCATGTATTAGTAGTACTCAACTCCTAATATTGAGAATGAAAGACTTTATGAATTACATTTCTTCCCTTCTTGTGGCTATTGATTCAATATAACTTTTAAAGTTCTGAGTGATTACTTTTCTCCTTACTTCCTATAAATAATAAAACCACATCTCATTTTTGTCAGAGGTTAGATTAATATAATATAGGACTAGCCTTATTATCAGTAAAGAACATCAGAAATGGGGACAGATTTGAGTGTTATAGCAATGAGTAAAAATATATCTGAGTTTACTCTAAAGCCAAAACTCTCCTCCCCACTATAATTATAGTTGGGAATGTGGGACTAGGGAAGACTAATGGACATTTAGGCATTAATACTCAAACTAAAATTATGGTCATATAAGCAGAGAGATGCTTTGTGGAAAATATGACTATGCCAGAAAATTGGATGTCTCTAGTGTTACAGGTTCTTCAAATCAGCTTTTAGCCATGAATATTATACATATAAATTATATATTTTGTAGAGATTATTACATTATAATTTATATATTATAATTCGGTATTATTATAAACTATTATATATGCATGCATATATGTATGTATGTATATATATGTATATATATACATGATATGCCATATATATGGCAGGAAAGGTTAAAGAACAACACAGATTCTTGAAATTAGGTAGGTAGGTGCTGAGTCATGTTCTGCTTTTGGGTCAGGAACATTTATATCACTACTCTGCACACACTGAGGTAGTGCCCATGTAATTCTCACAGTACTTGCCTAAAACCAGCTGTTTTGAGATGAGAAGGAAAAACTAGAAAACCACAGTCCTGTTAAGTGTCAGTGGGACAAAAGTTTCCATGGTCAATTTTGGGATGCAGTGGATTGTTTATCTTTCTTGGAGGGAATGCAGTTGATCACTATTACAATTGTTTTGGCAAAAGGCCTTAATGGACTCCCATATTGTATGAAAATGAATTTTTCTCATCTTCAGCTTATTTTAGCTTCTGCTACATTGAGCACCATTGATCATTCCTGTCTTCTCTTTCTCTTCTCCACTCTAACCAAGCTTTTAAAAGGTATCTTCAGGGACACCTGGTGGCTCAGTCTGTTAAGTGTCTGACTCTTGATCTCAGTTCAGGTCTTGATCTCAGTGTTGTGAGTTAGAGCCTTATATTGGGCTTCATGCTGGGCATGGAGCCTACTTAAAAATAAATAAATACATACATTCATACATACATACATACTAAAAAGAAAAATATATCTTCATTGTGTTTTTCCCTTCTGTTAACTAAAGAAAATACATTAAACTTCATACGTTACTTAAATATATAAAATATGAAGAAAATCTATTATTATACTCTCTATTAGAGACACACAGTTAACCCTTTTGTGTATATTCTTATATATGCTGTATATGTCTTCCTCTTATCTTCGTCCTCCTAGTTTTTTTTTCCTCCTCCTAGTTTTAAACAAAAATTGATTATAATATGCATCTGGCTTGCAATTTGCTTACTTCATCTAACATTATCAACGCTGCTTCTCCATGTCAGTACATAAAGAATAAACTCCAGAATTTTAACAATTGTATAGCATTTTAGTATTTGGAGAAAAGTCCAACTAGACAAGCTCATCCATGGACAGCCCTCCAGCTATGCTTGTCACTTCAAAAATCACTCCTATTGGGACACCTGAGTGGCTCAGTCAGTTAAGCGTCTGCCTTCCTCTCAAGTGATGACCCCAGAGACCTGGGATAGAGTCCCGCATAGGGCTCCTTCCTCAGTGGAGAACCTGCTTCTCTCCTTCTGCCTGCCACTCCCCCTGCTTATGCTCTCTCTCTCTCTGACAAGTAAGTAAAATCTTTTAAAAAATCAATCCTGCTATTGATATATGTCAAAATACAGCGTGGAAACTGTGGGAGATTCTCTGTGAAGACTGGCTTCCATAAAAATGGCAGCATTCTCGCAGCTGTATCTTAGGCTTGTGGTAACCCTCCTCAGCTTTATTTCTCAAAGTGAACCTATCTGTTTTCGGTTTCAAAATCTGATCTGACCTGATAATGGCACTCTTGCTTATAGCCCTAACATGGAGTTATTCAATTTAAATAACCTTACTGTCACTTCTGTAAGATCCTTACAAGGAGGAGGTGCCTGTCGTTTTGGACCACAGGCTCCATTGAATTGCTGAACTGATTAGTTTTGCTTATGGTCAACATCACCTTTGATCGGGATTACTGCAGAAACCTAATAAATGATGCCTTCCTTCTCTGTCTTTTCCCTACTACAGTTTAGAGTATGTCTACACAGCATCCAGTTTTCCTTCTAAAACATGCATCCCCTCTTCAAAACCTCCCCTGGCTTTTCATTTCATTCAAAATCAAGTCCAAGATTTTTATAACTACTTATAGATCTCTGCATGATATCATCCTCCTTACATCTCTGGCCTTATCCTCTTTCTTTCATGCACTCTGCTCCTAAAACACTGGTCTTTCTACTACTCTCACACACAGACACACACACAGACACAGACACACACACACACACACACAGAGGCAGAGTCCCACCTCAGATATGTACTTGATATTCCCTCCACCAGCACACCCTCTTCTCTGATATAGCTGCATGGCTCACTGCATATTTCCTTCAAATATCAGCTCAAATGTTAACTTATTGACCAGGCTCTCACTAACAACTTTATTTAAAATTGCATCTCACCCAGAATTCCCAATCCCTATTCTCTTTTGAAATAGAATAGAAAGGACAGAAATGAGCCTGCACATATGTGGCCACTTAATTTATGACAAAGGAACCAAGAATGTACAATGGGGAAAAGACAGTCTCATCAATAAATGGTTTTGGAAAAACTGGACAGCCACCTGCAGAAGATTGCCACTATCTTCCACAATACACAGAAATCTATTCAAAATGGATTAAAGAGTCTGCATCAAACTAAAAAGCTCCTACATTGCAAAGTGAAGCCATCAACAAACTGAAAAGCCAGCCTATGGAATGGGAGAAGATACTTGCAAGTCATATATCTATCTGATAAGGGGTTAATATCCAAAATATATAAAGAACTCATACAAATCAATAACAAAAATTCAATTAAAAAATAGGCAGAGGATGTGAACATAATTTTCACAAAGAAGACCTATAGATGGCCAAGAGACACATAAAAATATATTCAACATCACTAATAATCAGGCACATAAATGCAATCAAAACCACAATGAGATATCACCTCACACCTGTTAGGATAGTTATCAAAAAGACAAAAAATAATAAGTGTTGGCAAGGATGTGGAAAAAAGTGAACGCTTTGCACTGCTGGTGGCAATGTAAGTTGGTATAGCCACTATGGAGAACAGTATGGAGGTTCCTCAAATAATTAAAAATAGAATTACCATATGATTCAGCAATTCCACTCCTGAGTATTTATTCAAAAGAAAGAAACCCCCAACTCAAAAAGATATATGCACTCCCATATTCACTGCAGCATTATTTATAGTAGGCAAGATATGGAAACAACCTAAGTATTTATCAAGGAATGAAAGGATTAAAAAATATGATACATACACACAACTGAATACCATTCAGCCATAAAAAGGAGATCCCACCATTTACAACATGGATGGACCTTACGGGTGTTATGCTAAGTGAAGTAAGTCAGACAGAGAAAGACAAATACCAAATGACATCACTCATATGTGGAGTGTAAAAAAAAATGTGTTTATAGATATAAAGATAGACTGGTGGTTACCAGAGGTGGGGGGATAGGTTAAATAGGTGAAGGGAGTCAAAGGTACAAACTTCCACTTATAAAACAAGTAAGTCCTGCGAATGTAATGTACAGCATGAGGAATGTAGTTAATAATACTGTATTATTACACTTCTGAAAGTTGCTAAGAGAGTTAACTTTAAAAGTTTTCATTATAAGAAAAAAATTGTGTACTGATGAATGTTAACTAGACATAGTAATCATCTCACAAGTATATACAAATATTGAAACATTTTGTACACCTGAAACTAATATGTCAATTATATCTCAATAAAAATATTAAAATAAAATTGCATCTCCTCCAGAATTCTTATCCTCTATTCTCTTTTACTTGGATTTATTTTACTTATTATGATTACTAATCATCTGACATACCATACATTTACTAGTTTGTATGTTTGTCTCTTTTTTTTTCTCAATGGACTGCAAACCTTATGAGGGTATGGTTCGTTTATCTTGTTCAACATAGTATCTCTAGCACCTGGAAAAATGCCAGGTATATGGTAAGCATTTAAGAAGTATTTGCTGAATAAGTAAATAAGTAAAAACAGAAAAGTATTGATGTTTCACATGTTCATTTCAAAACTGAACATCTTACTACATTATTTCATTGTTACTAAGAAATTTTTTCAGTCGACTCATTTGGATGATTTTTTTTATAGTCATATCATCTGCAAATTGTTATAACTCCTTTCTCTTCTCTAATAGTTATACCTTTTATTTTTCTATTTTTTCTAATTTCTGCATCTAGAATTTTTACAATAATATTAATGTGGTGGTTTTTAGAATCCTTGTTTCATTCCTTACTTTCATTGGAATTCCTCTGATGTATCATTTAAGAGGATTCTGGTTGAGGTTGGTAACACAACACAGACACAGACACAGACACACAAAGAGACACATACACACACCATATGAAGACTATATATGCTCATACTTTACTAAAGATTTTATCAAGAATTTTAGTTGGGCTTTATTAAATTATTTATTGGAATTTATTAGCATGAGAATGTGTCTTCTCATTTGACCTGTTAAAATGATAGATTACAAAAACAGACTTCTCAGTAATGAACACTGCATTCTAGGAACTAGCTTCACTTTGTCGTGGCATAGTTTCCTTTTAATACACTGGTGGATTATACTCAATGTTTTTTTTAATGATAACTTGCATTTACTTAACTGTATATGTAAATAGGTCTCTTAATTTTGTGTAATTTTAGTCAAGTTGTTATACTATTATTCTGGTCTCTTATAGAAAAGAGTAAACTTTACTCTTTATGCTCTGAAGCAACTCAAAATTAAATATTCTTTGAAAATATGAAGTAATTTATTTATGATATAACCAGGCCTAACATGTTAATTTTATGCTTATAATTATATGTTTAAGTGTGTGATTTTCTTAGAGGGAATGGCAGATTTAAAAAATCACAATTTTTAAGGTTAATGGTCTGTTCTGGTTTCATATTTCATCTTGGAAGAAATTTATATCTTCTGATATTTTTTTTCACTCAGATTTTACATTTACCTGCCTAATAAATCAATCTGTGCCTGTGATTATTTCTTCTTTCTCTCTTCTAATTCTTTGTAGTTGTGCTCTTGTGATTGTGATGCTGAGAAAAGGAGCATCTTCCATTGGATACATCCTTTGTCCTTTAGTAACCTGGAAAAATTAGCAGAGATCTGTGCATGTGACATTTAGGTGGGAACTCAAAACAGGAGGTAGCTGTAGCTGGTGGTGAAGTGATACTCCACCTCTGTGAGGCTGTCAGGGCTTCAGCAAGGCTGCCAGAGATGCCAATGCCAGCAAGCTGTTTTAAGTGCTGGAGACATCTCAGAGCAGCAGGCTAAGTGATCCAGAAATTATTATGAAGCTCTGCTTTCTGATGAAGTTTTGACTTTCCTTTCTCCAAGAAGTTACCAACAGCTGAACAATGAAATAGCTTAATTAGTGGACTGATGTGAGGTCCTAGGTAAATATTTAGGGAGGATATCTGGGAGAAAAACTGCCCTTTATGACTGGGGTTAAGAATCAAAAATTATTATATTTTTAGTATTAAAGAAATATTTTGCTGTCTCAGGCTTATGAGGTAATGGCATTTGAGTAAAATAAGTCTCTTCAATTTTATATTCCCTGCATCTTTATTTTTTTATTAGTTTTTAGGATCCTTGATAAACCTTTCTATTCTGCTTGCTTCCAAAAGGGAGAGTCTCCCAACATTTCATTTCACTCACTTTCCCAGCAGTGAGAAATCTCATTCTGGGGTATATAGTCATCTCTTTGCTGGGTATGTTCTTCTGCTGTCGAATAGGCATTTCAAATTCAAAAAGTCCCAAATCGACCTGATTGCCCTCCATATATATCCTCTATGTCTATATTCTTTATATTCGCTTGTTGCCACTATGTATTTACATTCAAGCCGAAACTTTGGAGTCCACCTAAATTCTTTGGCTTTCTTCCATCTTCCACCCTATCAAACGCTGTTCATTTTATTTTCCCCGTTTTTCTAATAACTCTTCCCTCTCCACACTTGGTTCACATATCCTAGGTCAGGCTCTCATTATCTCCTTCTAGGATTTTCTTTAATGACATGTGATGAGTTGAATACAAGTGATATGAGGGTGCAATATACCGGAGGATCCTACTAGGTCTAGCTAAGGATCTAAGGAATGTAATACTTTGTAGCCCATCTCCAAATACATGAGCCTGAACTGTAGGTGTTCTCTGCCTTTGGTTTGACAGTGTTTTTATTATTTGCCCTCATTTCCCCATATTCTTGATCTTTGTTTCAGAATCTACTTGGTATTTTAACCACAAATCTAACCCAGCCAAAGTGGCTTAGAAAGCATCAAGGTCAAGCAGATATCTGACTGTCAAAAAGCACAGAGTTTGATGAAACATGGTTGGCAAGGGTGTGGTGAAGTAGACATGCATACATTATTTATGGGGGGTAAGTTGGAAGGACCCTTTTGGAGGATAATTTGTCAATGGCCATTAAATATAAAATTGATCCAGCAATTCCATTTCTAGGAATTTATCCTGCAGATATACTTACACATGTGCACAAAATGTATGCACCTAAGTAATCACTGCAGAATAGTTTATAATAATAGAAAATAAGAACTAATATACATGCTCATTAAGGGTGTAATAAATAAAGCGTGTTCCAACCCTATAGGAGAATACTATGCAATTAAAATGAATTAGGTATGGATAAGGTGTGTATAAGAAACAATCTCTAAAATTTTGTGATAAAAGTGGCACAGATATGTGCAGCACATGCTGTGATTTATATAAAAATTGCATACACACACATATATATATATATATATATATATATATATATATATACTTACATATGTATCAACCATCTCTAAATGGATACAGACACAAAATTTACTGCTTGTTATCTATGGGCAAGAGGTCACGGATCCTAGCGTATGAGACTTACTTTTCACTGTACACTCTTTGATTTTTTGGTCATGCATGTGTATTATTTAATTAAAAAAATAAAAATAAAGACCAAGTCTTAATACATGTAGTTTAAAATATCAGGAATATGTGCATATGTAAAATGATATACATATATGCCATTTCCTCACATGGTAACATGTGAGGTAACTATAAGCACAGCATGTAATTTTTTCATGAATAAAAAGATTTGTTAAATCATCTTAAAAACACAAGATACCTAATTTTGCCAACTTATAGCAAGTATATTTTGATAAGGTATTAAAGATGTTATTAACTCTTTTAACCTGTGATAGTAGCATAAGTTTGCTTTTCAAAAACAAATGTACACGGTTAATGTGTGCACAGCTGATGTTTCAGCTTCAGTTTCTCTCCGGGAAGATTCTGATTTTGATAAATATATTCCTAGAAGGACAACTAAAAAAAATAAAGTGTATATATAAGCACCCAAAAACTTTAACCTAACACTTAATTGCTAAAATACTAAACATGTTTTATTTTTGTCTACAATATGTCACATACTCAAATCCAGATAAAAGAATTATCCATGTATACAATAAAAAAGTTGTCAATAACGTCCACATTGAACACAACAGCTGACTTTTCTCTGTAAATGGCTACCTAAATAGTGTTACAAATGTTTACCCCCAAAAAGTACTTCCCTGATTGTTCTGCACTTACAGGACAGTTTTGATTAGCTATGGAGTTCTGTAGCATAAATGCTACAGAGGAAAGCAGGCCATAATATAGCAGCTTTAACCAAAAAGGCTGAGGGCCTGGAGATAGAGATGCTAAATTTTACTGAATAATCAAAATTGTGATTAATAGGATGAACACCACTGTAAAATTTCTTGACTAAGAAAACATATTTTTAAATATTTTGTGTACCAAAAATATACTAGCAACAAACAGCCAGGTTCCAAAATCCAAATGAAATAGGTGCCAAATGGTGGCATCTAGATCTTGAAATGCATTTTCTAGAGCAGGGCTAAACACCTACCCTGTTACATATATGATGGGTAGTTCCTCCAACCAGTCCAAAAGATACTTTTTAGCACACATTTCCCAAAATACCATACATATGAAACGTGCACACGACCTGAACATACTGTTGAAATACTGGTAAAACTTAAGTACTAAATTGTAGTGGGAACCATGTCTACATCAGCCCAAAGAAAAAGCATATGTCAACCACTCAGAGAACACAATTGAGAATGAGACAAGATTCTTTGTAAGAGAAGGCAAAAAATATGGTTGTGTTGGTGGGGCGGGGGGGGGGGGGGCTGCAGGAAAATCCTAAAGCCAAGTTTTGATTGCCCAAGGATCACTTTCTTTCTCTCTCTCACTACGGACAGATAAATTGAGTTTCCACCTGGAAGACAAACATCACACTGAGTTAAAAAGCACAAACGCAGCATGAGGAATGAAAAGTGAGAGGGGGCTGGAAGGTAAATCTGGGCACGTTGAAAACACAGCAGCCATCCTTAGCTCCAGAGGCCTGCATAGTTCCCATGGAGGCCTGAAGGGAGAGGTCCCCCAGCCACGAAGAGTTTCATCTCGGGCCAGTTGTAGCAGTGGGTGTAGAGCGCATTGGGGAACTCGCCCATCCCACCAAAGTAGTTCACCCACAGGTCATCGTGGTTGAGCCAGCCTCTGCCACAGGTGAGCTTGAGCTTCCTTCCTGAGGGCCCAGGAGAGGCTTCCGGGCTGGCTGAGGCCCTCTCCTCCAGGAACTTCTGGGCGCGGATGTCATAGAAGAGCAGGGAGCCATGGCCCGTGCCCACGGTGATGATATGCTGGTGGAAACTCAGTGAGCGCACACCCGTGCCGCCCTCTCGGGAGCACAGGGGCCGGATATTCTGCTGACGTTGGCGTGGATCTAAGAAGGAGACATGGGACTGGGAGCCCACGGCGTACAGGGACAACTCATCACAGTAGGTTAGGCACACGTTCTCTCGGCAGTAGGGCAGCCTGATGGACAGCAGCCTGGACAGAGTGCTGCGGACTTTCCACAGGTGGAAGTAGCCATCCAAGGACACCGCTCCCAGCTCCTGGTTCTTGCCGCTGAAGGCCAGAGCCCGCACCTTGCGGTTACTGGGGCTGGTGCTGGACCTGGGGATGGTCTCCATGTCCCTCGGACGGATGTGGGCGTACACAGGGAGACCTGCGTCATTGTGCCAGGCGATGCTGCCATTGAACATGTCGGGATCCATCCGCCACAGCGCCACTGTGCCGTCACGGGAGCCGCTCACAGCCACTGTGTCACTCATCCAAGCGATGGTGAAGATCCAGTCCTTGTGGCCATGGCGGTCGCCCAGGCACACGGGGTCCAGGGTGGGCAGCTGGTAGATGGCCAGGCTGTTGGGATTCTCACCCCCAGTGGCCAGAAGCGTCTTGGAGGGATTCAGCTCGATGGCGTGGATACCGCAGGTCGCCTGAGCCCGGGCCAACCAGGGGCCCCGATCCCGCATCAGGGGGATGCGCGTGATCTGACCCGAGTGCACATCCACCACGAAGAGGGTGTTACACTTGGTGCCACACACCACCTGCCTGGCGTTCAGCCACTGAGACGCGAACACCTTGTTGAGGGTGCCCAGGGCCAGCTCGCGCTCCCTCAACAGCTCGGGCAGCTTCTGCACAGCACAGCCACGCAGCTCGCCCTCCGAGCCCGAAAGCCCGGCGCCGCCCCATGCGCCCACCTCGCGGCCCCTCAGGTAGTGGACCAGCGAGCGCCTCGTTGCCTGCCGCTTCTGCTTCTTGGGCAGCAGCGGCCCCTCTGCGTCCGCTGCCGCCGAGATCTGAGACGACGAGGTCGCGGCGCCTGCCTGGATCGCGGGAGCTTTCCGCTTCCTGCTACCTGTTTGCTGCGGGGCCATAGTGGGCGGCGGGCGAGTGGCGGCGGCGGCGCGGCGGCGGCGGCGGCGGCGGCGGCGGCGCGTGGCACCCGTGTGGGCCGTGGCGGCGGCGGGGATCGCAGCGCCTCCGCGTTAGCCGAGAGCTCGGGCTCTCAGGGGCCAGGAGGCGGGCGCGACCGCAGGGCGCGGAGCCTACCGAGTCCCGGGAGCGGCAGCGACGAAAGAAGAGAGGGCGGCGAGGGCGGCGGGCCGGGCGTGGAACGCGAGCCCGAGGGAGCGGGGCGCGGGCGAATCGCGAAAGGAGTGCGGCGACAAGGGCGGCGGCGGCGGCGGTGGCTGCGGCCGGGATCTAGGCGAGGGAGGGAAGTGAGGCCGGCGGGGCGGCGGGAGCGAAGTCTGAGTGGGACGAGGACGACGCTGGTGGACCGAGTGTGAGGGGGCGGAGGCAGCAGGAGGAGCTGGTGTGGAGCAAGCGAGGGGAGCAGGGTAGCACACACCAGGCTGGGAGGGGTCGGAGGGGGGCGGGAGTGGGGGAAATGGAGCCCGCGGTGTGGAAACTCACCCAGGGCCAGCGCTCCTGGATTCCCAGCCGGCTCCGGAGGACACATCCTAGTGCGCCTGCCCAGGGCCTCTTGCTATCTGACTCCAGGCGTTTCACTATCCTCAGGATAGCAACCAACTAGCCTTCTTAAAATCCCTACTTAAATAAAATCTGAAAGCTAAAATAAAGTCAAGTATGAAGCTAGAAGGAGCTCTAACAATTATGCTATATGCACAAACGTGTGCTTAGTGCAATCCTAGGAGATCTTTTGCTGTAATTAGTCTTCGAACTTGGCAAAGAATGGGGATGTTTAGCAGAGGCTGGGAGACCCTCCTTTTAGGTCTGTCCTTGCAGCATACCTGACTCAGCTCCTCCGTTGGGAGTGTGTTATACATTTTCAAACAATTTCTTCTTAATTCCCAAATTGAGGTCCCTGAGTTTCCACACCATAATCCTTAAGGGGTGTGTCCAAATGTAGTTGCCTGGGCCGCATTTCCTGCTGGAGGTAAAGTGAGGACCCTGTGATCCAGGGCGGCCTCGGGAACCTTGAGGACTGCATTGAAGATGGCAGTGGGGGCTGGGGATAAGACAAGGGTGTTCCTCCATGGTTTAGAGTTCTCTTGAACCCCAGAGAGGAACCATGGAGTGGAGTAGAAGAGAGATATAGGAGAGGGATACCTCTTCCGCTGCTCCAGGGAGGAAAGGTTCCGTCCCCACTGTCAGTCCCAGAAGGAATCCCAGGTGCCTGGGCATAGACTTGTCTTGCATGGGATGGCCCCTGGTGCATGGGGGTGGGGGTGGGGGCGGAATTCATGGATTTCCATAGGCACAGATGGTGAAGAAATTTCCAGAAGGACGTAACCACATAGACACAGTGATGGACTGTGGTTATTCAGATTATGGATTTAGCAGCCTCAGAATTTGGATGCTCCATATCTGGGTTTGCAGCTTCAGAGCAACCAATTTGGCTGGCAAGCCGATATTTAGACATGCTCAATTGCACAGTGATATGAGAGACTGGTAGCTGATATCAGCTCTGCAGAAACCCCAGCCTTCCTCCCAAAACTTTGTTTGTTGAGTGGGTGCCTGTGAGGAGTGAACTAACTTTTCTGATCAATCAAGGGAGAGCATGGGAGTTACTTTGTTGTTTTTCTCCTCCTTCTCCGAGCCCTTTTGCACCCTCACCTCAAATGCAGACTCCAAGAACAAAAACCATAGGCCCTTTGCACCACTGCCATCCACCTGGTACATACCAATACTGACACCTCCCCTATATTCCTCCCTATGTTTAATGCACTATCAGAAGGGTGAAGGTAGTGGAAAAGGAGTGGCCTGACAATGAAAAACATGTTGACCTCTTCATAATTAGAACTCATATTACTAGAGAATAAATGACTACAAATTAATTTAATTTACCATAATCTTTTATTTTTAATTCTACCTCTGGATGTTATGTAGTAAGACTTCATGGCATACTTTTACCATTGTTGTAGAACAAAATAGGCTGAACATTTGGGAGATTGATAAATACAGATAGGTATGGATTGCTAGATATAGATATATTTCTATTGTAAAAGTAAATAATTCTTATAACATTTATTGTTTATTGAGAACCTATTTGTGTCATTGGCTGGAGAACTGTGCTAAATATTTCAAATGCACATTCAGCTTCACAATAACTTTGTATGGCAGGTTCTATTTTTATAGCCATATTTTAAAATGAGGGGACTGAGGCCTGGTAAGGCTAATAACTCCCCCATTGTCACACAGCTAGTAAATGGTAAAGTCATGTTGTGAAATCCATGTCTGACTCCAAAGCTTTGAAGACTAACAAATGCCCTATATTATTCAATAAGTACAATTTTTCTATTTCCATCTTTTTAAAAACCATGTAAACTATCTCTGTGATGGAAATTTTAGAGATGTTGCATCTTGTGCACTTTTGAAACATGGTCAGAATTCCTAAAATAAAGGAATAAATACTGAATGCATCTTATATATAACACTCCAAATAATATATAAAGGCAAAATATGACTAATGAGATATATTTTCTTTTTTACAAGTTCTTTTTTGTACAAATTCTTTTTAACTAATATGAAATATAATAATATGTGCCTACATTGTTGTAAAAATAACACCCGTATAAATAGTCTAGGCATTATGTCTCTCCACTTTTTGGATAATTATGCAATATTTATGTATAATGTGTTTGTAATCACTGTTCAGATTACTATTTTGTATTGATAAATGAGGCGTGATAATTTCATCTAAAATACTGGGTGTTATATGTAAACAGTGAATTTTGGAACACTACATCAAAAACTGATGATGTACTGTATGATGACTAACATAAAATAATAAAAATACAGTAAATGCAACACATTTAATTTATGTCTACACTTTCAAATTTTTCTGAGTTCTTAATTTAAAGATGTAAGATTTACAGACCAGAGTCAAGTGATACTGAGAAATTTAGAGTGTTGTATATCAGCTTGCAAATTTGAAACTTCTTTATTGGTATCTGATTACTTCCATTTTTAGGAAACTGCAATGTCTGCTAAAACCTGAAATTATACACAGTACATTTATAGTTTAAGTAGTATATGAAATGACATGATAAAATTTCAGGTGTCTGCATGGTCTTCTGAGTGTCAGGGTCTCCATTAGGTATTTTTGTTACCTATGACGCCCACTGTGTATGAGTGCAAAAATCTTGTCAGTCATTACTAGTTTATTTCTGTATTCGTTACTGCTTTTGGCTACTAACACACCCTGGATAAATTTGTATTAGCCATACCTTTTTCCCCTACAGATTCCCCTCCACTGGGTGAGGACTTATATGAGTGGTTTCAGGCCACTATCTTATCCTATTCTCTAGTTACTTCATATTTTTAAATGTTATTTTCTTAATCAGATTATAAAGCCCTCAAGGGTTTACGTAACATTTCCTACTTCATTCACACCACCATGTAGTTCTAAGTATCCACTAAATGGCTTATAAATCATGTAATTGTCCTGTTAATAAACTAATAAAGGAGAGAAAGCAAAATGAAATATCAAAAAGTGGAAGTAAGATCGTTTGAAATCAAATTACTTGAGTTGTAAAAGTGAAGGATTTGGGGGCGCCTGGGTGGCTCAGTGGGTTGAAGCCTCTGCCTTCTAGGGTCATGGTCCCAGGGTCCTGGGGTCGAGCCCCACATCAGGCTCCCCGCTTAGCGGGGAGCCTGCTTCCTCCTCTCTCTCTGCCTGCCTCTCTGCCTCCTTGTGACCTCTCTCTCTGTGTCAAATAAATAAATAAAAAAAATCTTTAAAAAAAAAAAGTGAAGGATTTGAATTGATTTGTAATAATACCATATAACTTGTTTGAAGTTATCCTCTAGATAATATAAATAACTTCAAACAAGTTATGTGACATTTTTCTATCTATCTATCTATATTTATATGTTTCTTTTCAGTTTATTGGACAATTTTATCAACTGTGTCTGTCCAACTTTCTAATCTCTGAATGAAAAAGAGGGTCTATTTAGCCAGTAAACAAGTTAGGTTACTAATTTAAAATTAATTAAGGCAGAAGATTTATTTCACTATGGTAGCATGAACATAAGTTTGGCTATTAGGTATGATTTAAATTATTTTGAAAATATTACTAATTTTAGCCTCAAAGCTAAAAGAGAAAGAGAAAAATGGGATAATAGTAGAACGGATGGGCCAGCAACTAGTTTTTTTGTAGAAATATTCAATTATGAAAGTTTATTTTATACATTCTTCTATACAAAAATAGATTTTATGAATATAGACTTATTAGATTGGAACAGATTCTCAGGTACAAAGGCATCTAGCTTCAGAAATGGGATTATATAATCATTTCTGATATATTGTGTAATGATATAAAGTAAAGAGCTCCTTAACACTATTTTGACATCTTGTCTTCATTTGAATGTGCAGAACTTGGATTATCTTTATCAATAAATATAATAAACTAAAAAATAAAATATAGTTAATTAAGCTTATTTTAAAACAATATATAATAATGATACCCTGTTATTTATAATATACATAAGGCAAACTACTCTTGAATTATTACATTGTATAAATTTTCACCTAGTCTCTAATTATAATGCAGTCCTGCCATTTCAAGCTGTGATCTTGTCAAGTCTCTTAAGATAAGCAGCTGTGAAGGCTTTCTCCAAACCTCATAATGCAGAAACTGGTAGAGATGACTCAGCAGGCTATGTTTCCCCTACCAAGGCACTACTAAAGACATATGGTGTCAGATGGGGGAATGAAGGAAAGAGTTATCACATTATTTAATTTATTGGAAACAGAATCATAGGAAAGACGGTCATTTTGATTCCATGACCTCTGTTTTGCCCTACCCCTTTCCAACTTCTCTAAGAGGAAGGAATGTGTCAGAGCCCAAACTTGGTCTTTGTTTAATAAGAGCAGATGCAGTGCTATTATTTGTTTTGATGGGAGGCACGACAGTGCATTGGTCAAAGGAGTGGACTGCAGAGCCCCATAATTTGGTTTGAATTCCAGTTCTATGGTTTACTAGCCTTGGAACTGGGTCAGTTGGTACACTCCCTTTGCATTTAGTCCCTTACCTATATATGTGATGATAATATCACCTGTGCTCTGGGGTTGTTCTGATGGTTAAATGAATGTGTACACACACACACACACACACACACACACACACTTAGGACATGTAAACCCTAATGGCTTTCCCTTACTTAGCTTTACAAGAACAACTTGGCTATAGTAATGAGGGTTTTTGAGTGCACGCTGCAGTACAATGCACACTTACCATTACCAAAGACTAGTACATGCAGGGATACAATGTCTGTAGGTCTAGCTTTTTGTATACTCATGTATAGCTCATCAATCTCTATTATCTTTCCAATCTATAGATACATATTTATAGGGAAAAATGTATTGTGGGAACCAATTTGTAGTGTGCTAGGAGATTATCAAGGGATAGTTTGGAAGGTTTTGTTCTGTGAACCAGCCATATTGGGGCTCCTCCTGCCAATTGATACCAATACCAAAATAAATATGCACCCTGTACAAAGAGTAGATCTTTGTTTAGATTTAGGGCTTTTTTCACCTGCTGATTGTAGTTAAATTGGACAGAAGTGACTGAAAAAACGTATGTGGATTACGTTCTAATGTCAGATAAGGTACATAAAGGAAGGCATGAATGAGATTATGCCTCTAAAGTTCATTGACAAATAATTCTATTCCATGTTCTGTAGTGTCTTAATTTGATATAGATGCCGAGTCATTATATTTCCTAACTTAGACACCAACTTACTCCTAGCTTCAGCTCCACCATATATACCAATTTCTTCTAATTCTTTATCTTTACCCCTAACTGACATGTCCAAATTCCTACTTGATATCAAAACAGAACTTCACATGCAGCATGTATAAACTCAAGATCTTGATTTTGACCCCTACACTCTTGAACTTTGATTGCCTCTTATCTTTTTTTTTTAAGTATATTGCTTCCTATCTTAATGAATATTATCACCATCCATCCAGATGTGCAAACTAGAGTCCTAAGAATTATTCTTGACATACAATGCTTCCTGATATACAGGCATAGTATCCTTCTCATAACAATTTCAAATCAACTCAATTCTCACTCTCTCCATTACTACCATCTTTTCCTAAGCCAGTATTTTGTCTTGACAAGACAACTGCAATGGCTTCCTAATTGATTTTCCTACAACCGTTTTTGCTCTCTTCCATTCAGTTTTCCACACTGCAGTTAGAGCGGTGTTTCAAAATGCAAATATAGTCATGCCACTGTACTGATTTAAACAAACCAATGCTATTGTCTTAGGATAAAGACCCAAATTCTTTTTTTTTAATATTTATTTTTTTAATTTATTTTCAGTGTTCCAGAATTCATTGTTTACCCACCACACCCAGTTCTCCATGCAATATGTGCCCTCCATAATACCCACCAAAGGCTCAAATTCTTTTTTTTAAAAGATTTTTATTTTATTTATTTGACAGACAGTGATCGCAAGTAGGCAGAGAGGCAGGCAGAGAGAGAAGGAGGGAAAGCAGGCTCCCTGCTGAGCGGAGAGCCAATGTGGGGCTCGATCCCAAGACCATGGGATCATGACCTGAGACGAAGGCAGAAGCTGTAACCCACTGAGCCACCCAGGTGCCCCACCAGACCCAAATTCTTAATGCAGCTTATAAGGCCCAGCATATGACCTATTTTCTCCAGCCACATTTTTACCTTCCTCTCATTACTTTTCCTGATCCAGACAGTCTGACCATTTTAAACTTCATCAATTTATATTATATAACTTCATGCCTTGGGTCCTTTCTTGCATGTTGCTTTCTGTGGCTGGAATGCTTTCTATCCGTGGGGTCTCCCTACCTTTTACCCTATACAGGAACCTTACCTCACTAACTCCTTACCTTTCAGATTTTAGTTAAGTTGTCACTTTCTTAAGGAAACATTTTTTGACTCCTCAGACTAGGTCAGGTCTATTGTACATAAGGACCCCCTTAACTTTATTTTAATGGAATTTACCACAGGTGAAATTGCATGGTTATTTCTGTGACACTTTGTTTAATATCCCTAGCTACCAGAAGAGTGAACAAAAACTCCATGAGGACAAAAGAAATATACATTGTGCTCACTACTGTATCTCCAGTATCTAGCATATCATAGAAACAATCAGTATTTGCTGAATAATGCTGACTGAAATTTTAGAGACCCTGGATCTCTGTTTAACTGGTAAAACAGAAACCAACTCTTCATGCTATTTGATCAACCACTTCTAATTTAACACAGCTTAGAGGGAAGAACTTTTGTTACCTTCAAGTCATATCTCAAAAGTTACCCCCATTATGATAACCTCTTCGACTCTGCCAGATAGGTTTGAGGGCTTTTGTACAATAGTACACACTTCCCTTATAGCACTTAACATTCTTCATTGTAGGGGTTGACTTGTCTAATTCTAAAATAAGTGCAAACCCCTTTGAAGTAGGAATATTTAAAAAAAACATATTTAGAGGGCCCCTGGGTGGCTCAATGGGTTAAAGCCTCTGCCTTCAGCTCAGATCATGATCCCAGGGCCCTGGGGTCAAGCCCTGCATTGGGCTCTCTGCTCCACAGAGAGCCTGCTTCCTCCTCTCTCTCTGCCTGTTTCCCTGCCTACTTGTGATCTCTGTCTGTCAAATAAATAAAATCTTTAAAAAAACATATTTAGATTCCTAGGACCTATCACAGTAGCTGGCATATAGATGGCCGATACACATTTGCTGAATGAATAAACAAATGAATTTGGCTTTTATCCAAACCCTTACTAATAAAATGTAGTAGCATTCTGAAGCCTGATTCATGTAACTTCAGTTTTATTCTTGAATTATCTCAGGCCAGCAGACAACTGGATCACAGGATCCTATTAGCTCAATATTTGCTGGATCAGTTTCACTCACTTGCACTTTAATGTTACACTTTAGGCAGTTATCAAAGGCCATTTAAAAAAGAGCCAAACAGTTATACGGATATCCTTTCTGAATTTATTGTAAATCTGTTATGAAGGGCACCGTTTATCATATTGCTCAATGCCCCCTTTATACAATGTCACACAGAAAATTAATTTTATAATTTAATGCC
Source organism: Taxidea taxus jeffersonii (assembly GCA_003697995.1). Classification (NCBI taxonomy): domain Eukaryota; kingdom Metazoa; phylum Chordata; class Mammalia; order Carnivora; family Mustelidae; genus Taxidea; species Taxidea taxus. The sequence continues at coordinate 31,895 of ML094014.1, forward strand.
AAATCTTTTATCTCTGTGGAATTATTATGTTTTATCCCTTCTGACCATAAGAAATATATAAGAATGCAGGTTATGAAGTCAGAGAGTACTCAATTTGAATTTTGGCTCCACTTAGGAGTTTAGTTTTGTGACACTAGGCAAGATAGTTTTTCCAACCTTAGTAACTTCCCCTGAAAAATGAGAATAATACATTTTCTCCATGGTTGGAGTGAAGATAGGTATTGTTTCAAAGCACCTCTCAAAGTTTCTGGCACATTATATGTGTTCAGTATATGGTAACAATAATTTACTTCCCCTGTCTTGGCTGCTAGGAAGCACAAACACAAACGTGATACTTAATTATAGCAACTGTATAAACCTTTCCACTTTTTCTTTCTTGATTCTTCCTGATTGTGATGTGTTGAATTTCATTCTTTTTTAAACTACGTTTTTAATTTTAATTCCTATATAGTTAACATACAATGTTTTATTAGTTTCAAGTGTACACTATAGCAATTAAACAATTCTATACACTATTCAGTTCTCATGATGAGTATTCCCTTTAATCCCCATCATCTAGTTCACCTATCCCCCTGCACTTCCCCCCATAGAAATCATCAGTTTGTTCTCTATATTTAAAAGTCTACTTATTGGTTTGTCTCTTTTTTTCCCCTTGTTCAATTTTTTGGTTTCTTAAATTCCACATAAGAATGAAATCACATGATATTTGTCTTTCTCTGATTGGTTTATTTCACTTAGCCATGTGCTTGCAAATGGCAAGATTTCATTCTTTTTTATGAGTGAATAATATTCCATTGTATACATATACCACATTTCTTTATCCATTGATCCATCAATGCTGAATTTTATTCTTAAAAGCAACCTCAGTTAATTATGGAAATAAGGCATATAAAACCTATAAATATTCTTTAATTGAATATATAAATGCATATATATAAATATATAAATATTTTTAAGTGCATAAAACATAAATGGATTATTACCTGTGAACTCTGAGCAACAAAACCCATTAGTTTTATTATAACCCTAAAGTTATAATTATCATAGACTGATGTGGAGTAGTAAATGTTGAATTTAAGGGACATGGAAGAAAACCCCAATATTTCTATAAGTTTCCCCCACTTTAGGTACCACAATATTATAAATACTACCAGTAGAGTTCCTCTCCCAGCTGATCATGAATATACATGAAGGTGTTATTGACTTGTTATCATCAATAATAATAGAATCAAAGATAGGAAGGATTGCTTAGAAGAAAAGGACATGAAGAAAAGAACAATGGAAGGAGAAGAAAATGGTTAAAATATTTTAAGAAGAAAAAATCAGAAAATTTGGGGAGATCACAGAATATTGACTTTGCTTATATCCTAATTTCCTTCAGGTTGCCCTTATAATACTGTTCTTCAAGAAGCAACTTAAAGACTAAACAATCACTTTACAATATGCCATCTAACTAAAGAGACATATTATAGAACATGCATTTGAGTTTATCACAGATATATTTGTGGGGAAAAATGGGTTTTGAAAAGTGGGCAAGATGGTAGGGCAATAAGGTAGTTTGAAATGTGAATGATTAATAACTAATGGTTGCATTTATTTTATAATGATTTATTAGCATGTGATATGCTAAGAAGGTATTAGATATTGGGAAATACAAATATTTATGAGACATAAAGTCTTTCCCTTCAATGAATTGCCATTCTAGTGTGATAAAAAGATATAATGGAAGGTTCAGGAAAAGAAGCCAAGTTTATTCACCAAACACTTATATGGATAACTATTATGAATCAGGACCTTTTCAAGGACCTGTGAGTACATCATATGTATTTTAAATTAAATTTTGTCATTCACATATATTTGCATATATTTAAAATATACACATTTTATATTTAATTATAACACCCTCTGGTTTTTGATAACCTATGTTGCACTATGGTTTTACATATACTGTTGCTGTTATTCACAACAAATCTGCATAATAAAGGGCATTCTTTCAACTTTACAGATGAAGGCACTGAGGTGAACTATTTCATAGGTGAACCTATTTCAGGTGAACTGAAATAGCTAATTAGTAGAGATGAGATTGCAACTGATGGCCATGCCTTTTCCCCTATTGCACTGTATCTACTACAATATTCTTTTCTTAGCCTTTGCCAGGACAAAAGAAAAAAAGGTAAGTGGGGCATGAGGATGGGACCAGGTAAGACAATATGTTCCAATCCCAGTGCCTGGCCACTGATAGATTTGGAGAGCTACCAAAACCTGGGTGGTCCCCAGACCTTCTTACCTTGCCCTGCCAGCATTTGCTAGGTATGGTATGTAACCTCTAAAGTGGCTCCCCATGATCCCTACCTCCTAGTTTCCATACACTTATGTAATCTCCTCCTCTTGCATCGAACTGCCCAATAGAATATTCTATTGTAACTCATAGAATATGGCAAGATAATGGGATGTCGCTTCCCTGAAAGACTGACATTCCTCTCTATGTCCCCACCATCCCTGTTTTTCTTTTACTAGTTATCTCTGAGAGAATTCCCTCTCTTATTCTTTTACTAGTTATCTCTGAGAGAATTCCAGCTGCATATTGTAAATTTGCCTTATGAAGAGACCCACTTGGTAAAGCATTGAAGTCAAACTGCCTACAGCCACATGAATGAGCTTGAAATTGGATTTCCCCTCTGCTGCTCTAGATAGGCAATGAGATGAGTCCACAGCACTGGTTGACACCTTGATTGCAGCCTGATGAAAGACCCTGAGCCATAGAAACCCAGATAAGCTATGCCCACATTTTCCTGATCTACAAAAACTGTGAGATAATAAATTTGTTTTATTTTAAGTTACTATCTTTTGGGGTAATTTGTTCCACAACAATAAATAATGTATACACTAGGGAACTAATGTTTCCCAGATTTGGAAATAGTTGATTCATCAAGAACGATTGGCTGGGCACTGACTCAACACAGTACAAGACTTGAGTTCTTGAAACATTAAAATATTTACTACATATTTACCAAGCACCAGATCCATAGTCTATCATCTTAGTTCTTCAAAACAACTCTATGAAAATACTATATTCAACCTCATTTGGCTAATGATGTAACTAAGACACAGAGTTTTCCAAGTTTGTACAGCCAGTTAATTAGCAAAACATTGATTGTAACAAATACTGTGACTCTGGAGTGAGCATTCTTAAACAGTTAGCCATATTGTCTCAACTATATTATATATTCTCAGTATATTTCCTAGAAGCTTCCTAGGTGGTTCTGTCTCTCCCAGTTTTTTTAATAATGAAATGAAATCAAATTTATAGGTAAAATTGAATTGGAAAGCAGAGTGAACATTATACCTAACAGAAATATATATAAATAAAATAAATTGGGGCACTTTTCCACATCTAGCATAGTTACATTTAATGGGAATATGCACTGTATTTCCATATTTAAAATATTTAAGTGTAAAATGGAGGCAATGTATCTTCATACTTAGAAACTTTGGGATTTTATTTGATAGTAAGTTCAATTAAATGATGGAAGAAGGCATACATGGCAAGTGTTCTCATTTACTGGATGTATGGTCTGGTGGCAGTAAGTGAAAAAATCAGAAATCAAATTTAACTCATTTAACTCTTTTTATCAATAAATATTGATACTCTTTATAAATAGACACTCATTAATGATCTACTAAATGTATGCTAAATTCTGTAAAGCACCTGTAAAATAGTGCCCAATGTCTTCAAAAAATTCTACTTTGGTTAGGAAGATAAGATAAAAATAATACAGCACTTAAAATAATTTTTTAAATTCTGAACTATAAAATTAAGTGCCAACATAAGGAATCATGAAGAAGTTATAAAATATAGGAGGGTAGAGAAGGAAATTACCTACTACAGGCTGTGGTATGGAGAGAATTCATGGATGAAATATGACGTTCTTGAACCTTGAATATTATTTGTACAATAAGAGCAGCACCATGTAAAACTGGCCTAATGGAAGCAGAATAATTGTGTTATGGAAAAGTGGGAAATTGACTTAAACGATGAAGCTAAGGATCACCCAATTTATAGAGGGCCTTGGAAGTCATGAAGGGTAGTACCAGTAAATAGGGAAGTAACGTAGCTTTTTGATAAGATGAATGATACAATGGGTGTATCATTTGAAGGAAATTAGATTAGCCATGATTTACTGGGTGGACTTAATTAGGGGGAAAACAGACTGTAGAGACAAGTAGACTGTAATAATCCATGGGGGAATAGTGTTTTAGAACGACATAATTTCTCTGGGAATAAATTTGGGGTACAAACATGTTTAAATAATACAAGACTTGGATATTATGGATTATCTGGATATGAAGAAGAAGAATTAGTCAAGTGACTACAGTATTCTGAACTTGAGTATTAGAAAAGAAAATTTAAAAAGGAAAGGAGAGGGCCCCTGGGTGGCTCAGTGGGTTGGGGCCTCTGCCTTCGGCTCAGGTCATGATCCCAGGATCCTGGAATCGAGCCCCGCATCGGGCTCTCTGCTTGGCAGGGAGCCTGCTTCCCTCCCTCTCTCTCTCTGCCTGCCTCTCTGCCTACTTGTGATCTCTGTCTGTCAGATAGATAGATAAAATCTTAAAAAAAAAAAAAGGAAAGGAAAGTAAGCAGGGGGATTTTTAAATTGTTTCAATACTGAACAACTGAATTTGAGAGGGCTCAGTAAAAAACAGCCTCATGACTTGCAAAATTCCTTTAGAATTTATCTATATTTTATAACTGCCACAAGTACAAAATGGTAGTATTCTTTGGCTTCTTATAGTGGAAGATGTAACAGATACAGTAGACTTTTGAATTTGTTACTTAATAATGCTAAAAATCATGTTAATAATTCCTAAACAGAGTATAGTTGTAGGTATCAGGGAAAGCAGGAAGATACTCCAGCACCATCATTGTTCTCATTCTTTAGAAACTTAGTAAAGGAGAAAAATATATAGAGAGGGATGGAGGTTAAAGCATTGAAAAAGGTAGAGGTTTGAGTGCTGGTTGTAATTTCATATCATCCAAATGTTCTCATTAACCATTTCTTTATCTTGGCAAGAAAGACTCTATTTTGCTTTAAAGACCTGCCTTCAGCATCATTGCTTTTTGAAGGCAGATACCCTTAGTTTGGTCAGTACCCAAGCTATGGTAGAAATATAGAGAGTTGCATCCTATATGCATGTGGGAAACTTAAAAGTAAACAGCATATTTTTTCATACCCAAATGTCCTAGGAAATTACTAATGGGATTACAAAACACAAAGGATGAAGAAGAAAAAAAAATAAGAGGTTTGAATTTCTAGATCTTGGGTCCTATCCATATTATGTTAAAAAATCTGGTTTAAAGTTAAAAAATCTGGTTTAAAAATTTTCCAAGAAAATTGCATTCAAAACAGCTAGATATTATATCTGACTAGAGTGGATCACAGTGCACTGCACATAGTAGGCATTCAATAAATGTGAATGATAATAGTAATGATACAATAAATTTTAAACTTTCAACATGTTGAGTTGGTAAGTAGCTAAAGTCTTCCTCTGTTGTAAACAAACAAACAAACAAACAAACAAAACAAAAACACTAGGTAACTAGAATGACTCTAGCTGATTTTACTGGTCACCTAAAAACTCTTTGTTTTGTACCCTTAACCAACATCTCCCCATTTTCCCCACCTCCCTGCCTCTGGTAAACATTGTTCTACTTTGTGCTACTGTGTATTTGACTTTTTAGATTCTACATATGTGACATCATGCAGTCTTTTTCTTTCTGTGTCTGGCATATTTCATTTAGTGTAATGTCCTCCAAGTTCATCCATGCTGTCACAAATGACAGGATTGCCTTCTTTTTTAAGGCTAAATAATATTTCACTATACATACATATCTTGTGATTTCTTCATTCATCCACTGATGGACACTTAGATTTTCATATGTTGACAATTGTAACTAATGCTACAATGAATATAGTAGTGGTTATTTCAGTGTATATATGCATAGCAAATCAACAGATTGCACCTCTAAAGTATATATGTTTTTTATTTAAAAAGAAAAGAAATTTAAAAAAAAATAAAAAAAAAAAGTGGAGATGCCTGGGTGGATCAGTTGGTTAAGCATCAGCCTTCTGCTCAGGTTCTTCGGATTAAGCCCATGTTGTGTTCCCTTCTCAGCAGAGAATCTGCTTCTCCCTCTGCCCATCCCCCTGCTTGTTCTCTCTCTCTCTCTCTTTCTTCTTCTCTCCCCCCCCCTTGTTCCATCACTTCCTCCTTCCCTCAAATAAATAAATAAAATCTTCAAAATAACCCCTGGAACACCCTGCTTTCCTTTGGACTGTATATAGAGTCCCGGTTCCCACAAAAGGAATTGAACTATAACTACCAAGACTTTAAAATTTGGTTCAGTCTCCTTGCTCTTTGTACATATTATGCCAACAGTAGAAAGAATGAAAATGAGGTATTATATGGAAACATCTTTGATAACAATAGAGAATAAACTCCCTAATCTTTGAAATGAAGGAGAGATTAATTTACATCTACAGAAACTTATGCACCTAAATGAGCTATTTTTGTTCTCTTGCATGCGCTCTCTTCTCTTCCTGCTGGGTTCCAAACACAAATCAAAATAAATTTACAGTAATAAAATTAAGTGCTTAATCATGCTGTTCTTGTATATATTCATAAAGGTTTTTTTCCCCACCTACTGCTACTTGACATGGAGTTTCAAATACTCTTTATTTCCTTGGTAGGAAAGCTATTTTATCACAAAAGTACAAAATGTCATTTCGGAAGTTTAATAACTTTTTAAAAATTACATTGTAGACCATAAAGAATCTAACAATATGTGGTTGTTAGAGAAATGTTACTGAATACATTGAGTTAACATATGCAAACACCAACAACTCTCCTTTCTTTTTTAACTTTCCAGTCAAAAATATTTTTACAAGTTTTAGATGAAATCATGTTCTGAAATTTAAATCATATGCTTTCCTTGGCATGAGAAAGACTACTGACCTTCCTTAAGTACATAAAGCAGGGTGCCTCATGTTGTTTGAGGATATTTTGAGTTTACTTGTTAATGTGAGCCCTATGTGAACAAGGAGCCTTGCTTGAGCCTGTTTTGAAAGTGGAGGGAGTGCCAGATCCCAATTCTCCAGTGGAGAGCTGGCAAGTTGCCCTACTTAATATTCATCCACTGAGCAGAAAAATATTGATGTTCACAGAAGAAAAGAATTAAATATGCACTTTAAAAGTGTAAATAAAATGTGTCACTTTACAAGCATTTAAGGATTAGGAAGAATCAGACATTCCATCTTTTACTGACACACTGACATCAGCCATGGTAAAAAAAAAAAGAATGTCATAAGGTTTCCTTACTGTGTTTTGAAATTCTCATACTAATAAATGTATTATTACTTGAAGCATATAAATATATGAATTATCTAACTTTACAATCTCTGCCAACAAAACAGAGATCTAAAGTTATAGTACTATACAGAAAGGGAAACAGAAGACATTGGTATTTTTTTAGACTTTTGCTTTTATTATGGATTAATTTAATCCTCCCTGAGCTATTGACTCACCGATTTACAAAACTCAGGACATGAAGGTAAGTAATTTCACAGAGTATTTCGTTTGCTTGACCAGATAAGCAGATATTATTGGGACAAGTTAAAATGACCAGACACATGTATTATCACAAGACTCAGTTACATTTCCTGTAATGTTCAAATTGGACCAAGATGTCACATTGAAGTTCAGCTATCCCAAAACCCTCTGACCTTGGCAATTAACCATCTTGACAACACTATATCACTAAGCAAAACTGGGGCAGATGGTGAATCTCAACATACATTCATTATGCAGCACAAATGAGTGAAAATAATGTTGCTTTTGGTTTGGGAACATTTAGAAGTGGTGCTGTTAACAAATATTTTTAAGTTGACCTGGAACTTAAAAATGAAAAACTAGAATAATTAAAAAGTTCTAGAAATAAGTCCCTTCTTCTATTTCATGAGTGATCAAAGTATGAAAGTAAATATACACCTCATTCTCTTTGTGCCCATCTTTCCATTAGATGCTCAATAAATATTTATTGAATAGATGAATGAATGAATCTCTTATTAGCTTTCTAAGAAAAAGAGCCATGATTTAAACATCTCTGTCTCCTCAGAGCCTAACAGAGTGTATGACACAAACCCTCAGCAAAGATTTATTCCACATACACTCTAAAATATAGAAGGAATGTATAAATACATCTCAAGCTTATCATCAAGTTTCTCCCTATAAACCTCAAACTCTGCAAAATACCTCTTATCTTGAATTCTCAAGCATCTGAGGAATTCCATTTAGGGTAACCTATATATTTAATGAAAATATTTATATGTTAAATAGAAAAGTAGTGCCTATCCTAGGAAGCACAAAATATCAAAATTTTTCAGCTTTATTGAGGTATGATTGACAAATTTGTAATATATGTGAAGTGTACAGTGTAATGATTTGATATATGTATATATTGAAAAGAGATTCCCACCATTGAAAAAATAACTCTTTTTTTTAAAGATTTTATTTATTTGTCAGAGAAAGAAAGAGAGCACAAGCAGGGGAGAGGAAGGCAGAGGGAAAAGCAGGCTCCTCACTGAGTAGGGAGACAGATGTGAGACTCAGTCCCAGGACGGTGGGATCATGACCTGAGCCGAAGGTGCTTAACTAACAGAGCTACCCAGGCGTCCCTAAAAAAATAACTCTTTTCTTGATTGTTTACATGGCTTAGAAATGAGCAAAATCTTGAGGGACAGATGAATATATTTGTTTGAATTCTGGCTCCACCAAGGTACAAACTGTGCAATCTGAAGTAAGTTATTAAACCTTTCAGAGTCTGTTTCCTTATAAATAAAACATGATTAATAATATTCTCTCAGGGTCGCCTGGGTGGCTCAGTGGGTTAAAGCCGCTGCTTTTGGCTCAGGTCATGATCCCAGGGTCCTGGGATCGAGTCCCGCATCGGGCTCTCTGCTCAGCGGGGAGCCTGCTTCCTCCTCTCTCTCTCTCTGCCTCTCTGCCTACTTGTGATCTCTGTCTATCAAATAAATAAATTAAAAAAAATAATATTCTCTCAGTTAACTAAATAACAGATACAAAAGTTCTTTGGGGTATAACTAACTGGATAGAACAGATACTCAGATACAAGAGAGTTTTTCAAATCTATCATTTCTGAATACTATTTCTTACTATCCATAGTTTTGTGAAATTTGCTAAGGTGCATTTGATTAAAATGAAGTTAGTTGATAAATGATGTTTGAATTCTAACAAGAATGTTTAAACATTTATCTAGAGACAAATTATAAGTTGTGGGTTTGTACTATGCTTTAGTATTAATATTTGCTATGTTTGGAGTTATATTAGAACCTTGACTCTTTTCTTCCTAGCTCTGACTTTGGAAAAGTAATTTAACCTCTCTGAGTATTACGCGTCACACCTCTAAAATTAGGATAAATATACCTATTTTGCCTGCTTCTAAGGTTTTTCTGAGAAACAAATGAGGTAATGGGCATAAAAATACTTTGTAAAGTGCCAAGTACCATGAATTTGCCAAATATTTATTATCATTGCTTTCCCTGTGTTAAATTTCGCTTGGTAGTTATGTTCATTCATTTGTTAGAACCTATTATTTACAGCTTAAGAGAATTGATGGAGAATAATGACAGAAATTGCTTAAGTAATACATCACATATCATCTAAATAATACATTTTTATTTCAGTCTCTAGGATAGATGTGATCCATGACTTTGAAAAAATAAATTACTTTTTTATTTTCTGGTTCTCAAAATGAAAGCAAGAACAACTCTAGTGCAGGGTAATGTGGGGATTGCAAAGGCAATAACACATAGTGAGATACTGGACTAAGAGGAACACTGTAATTACAAATATACAGGGTGTTTCCTATTGTCAGTAAGAATTTTTCATTATCCAATCTGTTTCTTTGGCTAAGAAAAGCATTGAGTCATATTTTCCCGTGCCATTAAACTACTATGTTAACATTTTACTAAATGGAACTGTAGTAGTTCCAAAATGCAATATAAGTAGCTCACTCCCAGGAAGCAGCTTTTCCATTGTAAAAATCTGGCTTATTCATTCATGATAAGAACATCCCAAGAATGAACCCTTAAAATTTACTATTGAATATTTCTCCAAATGTGTAACCATTTACATTTATAATTGACACTAAGAATTGTCATATATAATGTCTTTAAGCTTCAGTGATAAGTTAAAAATGAAAGAACTAATTAAAATAAACTGACAGAGAGCCCCAGTTCATACAAAAATCTGAAATGGTGTTTTATTGCCAAGTAATGATTTTTCTAATGGCAGCGAGATGAAGGGGGGCGGTGTGTGGAGGCCATGAAATGGTGGAACACTGTTGGTAATAGAGACATTTAATCAAGAAACTATTGTAACTAATAATTGAAAAATAAATCTTTATCTGCTATAATCAGACTCTATATGTAGATATGGGATTTGTATGGGTGACAGAAAGATTGAAATCACTGGAAGCTTTCAGCCATGAAAGAGTTGTGCACTGTAAGCACTCAAATCAAGATCTTTCATCCATGACAGAATGGTTTGTTACTTTGCACAAAGGACAATAAACTGGCTCATAAACAAAGTCAGTAACTTTCTGAAGCACTCTACTGCATATATAACAATCCTTGTAACCTATCTGTCAAGCACATCACTTGTAAATACAAAAAGAATTCAAAAATAATCTTAAGGCCAGAAAATCAAGGAGAAAAACTTGGGTGGAAATCAAATGGATCCAAGAAATAGGTAATCACAAACTCTGAGAAATAACCTTTTACAAATTACCTTCTTGCTGATATACTTCTAAAATGGAAAATATTATTGAAAGATGGTTGTATTTACTTACTGAGTGGGAGAAGAAATTTAGAGGCTAGATTTTTTTAAAAAATTTTCCATCTTCCTGATGAAGCCTTAGTGAAAACAAATATGCAAGTCACAGACATACATTTATTTTCTATAGATCCAAATGAAACACAGTTAATAGTACAAAAAAAGCATGTTTGCTACAGTGATGAGAATGCTACCATAACAAAATTTTGAATGCAGATGTAACTTTAACTTTCCAATAAAAGGAACTTAATGTTCTTCTTCCTTTGATACGATGCTGAAAAAGATACTTTATTCAAGTCTAAAACAACAACAATGATGATGGCAATAACAGAAACCAGAAGAAATGTTTTGAAATGGAATCAAAGGTTAGGATACAACAAAACAAAAATGACTTGCACTCTTAAAAAAATCAATTAACTTTCATTTGAATTACATCAAGGCATAATAAAGTCTGTTTGCCAAAGGTTATTCCCTATTTAAGGAATTCACTTATGCTTGAAATAAATTATACTTTTTAAAAAAGATTTTATGTATTTAACAGAGAGACAGATCACAAGTAGGCAGAGAGGTAGGCAGAGAGAGAGAAGGAAGCAAGCTCCCTGCTAAGCAGAGACCCCAATGCGGGACTCAATCCTAGGACCCTGGGATCATGACCTGAACTGAAGGCAGAGGCTTTAACACACCGAGCCACCCAGGCGCCCCAAATTATACTTTTAATGGGTCAATATATTCACTGTTTAGTGGACATGAAAGAAAAAATACTACAAAAAACTTTCCCACATCTAGCCTCAAATTAAAATTTAACAGTCTCATTAATTTATATCTTGGTGGTTAGGCCCATCAAGAATGAAGAATTAACATATACTTTACTTTCTTGAATTTTAGTATACCTCACTTACTTGAACTACCCCCCCCCTTTTTTTT
>ML094018.1:2303-16882 GCA_003697995.1 Taxidea taxus jeffersonii
GAAAAGCCCCAAACTCATATAGAAGAGCAGAAAATAACCAGACTACAACTCCCTATGGGACAAAAATACACAATGGATGAAAGAAGTTCATTTCTCATAGCATGGCAAATAGCAGAAGCATCAGTATGGTTACTCCATTTTCTTTTGCCCCTAAATACTATTAGGTGATACCATAGACCAGATGTAGGTTATGTATCATTTGGCTGTTGCTGCATCTGAGGAACACAGGTCCAGTGGATTAGCATGTTTTATAGCAAGCAGCAGATAAGTGAGTCCTCTGTTACCATGAGTATTTGCCGGCGAGTTATGCTGTAGTTATTTTGACCTACTTAGTTGCCTGTGTGACTAGCTGTAGAAAGTTCTCAGTTTCAGAAGACAGTAATTCTTATAGTTTGTCATACTCAGCAAGGGCATTCAGGGACATTGAGTGCATATGGTAGACTATTGCTCTGAATAGTACTTTCATGATATTTAATTATTATAAGGCATGGACATGGTATATCTATATTTGTTTGTACCTTCTTCAGCTACTTTCATCAGTGTTTTGTTGCTTTCAGCATAGATGTCATGCACACTTTATTATATTTATATCCCCATGGGATTTTGTCCATAACAACCTTCATATCTCATATCAGATAACTGAATCAAAGACAGCTGAAGGACTTGCCCAAGGAAACATATTAACCTGGGATAGAATGATTACAACAATATTCATGGTAAAAACAGACATTTACACAATGCTTCATGTCTTTCACTTCAGGCCAGGAATATTTCTAAGCTGTTAATGTACATGAATTCAGCTAAACTTTACAAGAACCCCCTAAAGTGGGGACTAGTGTAATTACCCTTATTCTACTAATGAGAAAAGAAAGGAAATGGAAGTTTAATAGTTGCTTTAAGATCACACATCTGGCAAGAGACAAAAATTTATTTGCAACCAGTCAGTTACTCTCCAGTGTTCTAGCTTTAAGTCAACATATGGCCCTCCTCAAGTCCTTTGATTCTAAATCCAGCACTAGTATGTATTGAACATCTGAGGCAAGTACAGTCTCTTATGTAGAGTTTGGATAATTGCCCAGATTGCAAGGTGAAGGAGGTCTGAGAAAAAACAAATACTCATATCTGAAGAGGAAATGATCTAGAGTAGAATGGGGTGCATTTGCATCCAGGACCTTCAAACCTTACGTGAGGATGCTAGGATGTCTTATTATGTTTTGTCTACAAGCTTCTCCTTGGGATTGAGTCATTGGGTGTGATGGAATTAGATAGAGGAGAAAGTTGAAATCTTTGAACATTTCACATAGAACTTAAACTAAAATCCTTTTGGTCAGGGTTTTCAACAAAATAACAACAAAAAGAGTTTTTGAGATACTTAAATTATGTTGGTTTACTAGAGAATACCTTTGACCAGATCCAGATTTGAAGCTGGGATATGTTCCCGCCTCTTTTAGTGAATTTTAACACGGGTTAAAACTAGAATGACATTGTTGCTTTTGGCTGACATTCAGGCATTGGCAGTCCAGGTCTCAACAAACAGAAAACACTTAACTTTCCTTGGCTTCCTAGAGAGGGAAGCCTGCCTTTATCCCTGCCTCTTTTCCTTTTACAATGGGTAATGGTAGATATAAATTGGTATAAATTACTGAAACCACCATAACCTCCTTATATGTATATAGATATAGATGATATAGATAGATATAGATAAAGATATAGATAGGGAAAAAGAAAAATCCATAGCTTTTGTTTTGTTTTCTTGGTAGGTGTTCAGTCCTTTTCCTGGTGAATTAAATGACTAAGCTATCCCTCATGTACATGTAAAGAAGGGCTGTATGGGGGTGGGTGAGAAAGAATGGTGTTAAATTCTCTGCCTGGCAGCTCTCTCAGACATTCAGAGTCTATAGATGTTGGGCAAGTTTCTTGTCTCTGTTTTATCAGATGATATTCCTAATGGGAATGAAGGAGAAAAGGCTCTGACCACAAATAGGGATCAACTTGGGGGCCAAAAATGACTTGGGGAAACCCAGTTTAGGTTTAAAATCCAGTTTTAACTTACTTTCTCTCCTCATTGTGAATAACACAGTTACGTATTTTTCCAAATTTTTCAACTTCCTAATCTACAAGTTTTTTTTTATAACCTGGTTTTCATCCTCTTAAACCAAGAATTTTTTTTTGGTTTTGGAATCTATTTACCTACTTTGTTCTATGTTTATCTTAGGATGTTTGTCCAGGCCAAAAAAATACATACACATGGAGGCCTGTGTCTCAAGATGGAAAATTTGGAAAAGGTCCTCTTTACAACCAGACCTCTGGTGAAAAGCTGAGAATTTTAAGGATGAGAGGAGGAACAGGACATTTCTAGGCTTTAAAGCTATTTTCTTTCTTGGAATTCAGTCCAAATAAGTTTTATATTTTATTTCCTCTCTGGGGGAAGAGGAGAAAAGAGACTTCTACTTTCTACTTGTTGACAACTATCAGTGCCTCTCTCCTTGTCTCCCTTGAGATTATTTATGCATGTATTCTGTTTATTTTTTGGTTTTGTCATTAAGATTTGGAATTCCAAATAAGGGTGAATTAATTTTCAACTGCTATATAACATATTATTCCAAATTAACAGCTTTAAACAATACACATGTATTATTCTATAGCTTCTGTGGGTCAGGAGTCTATCCACAGTTTAAGTGGGTCCTTGGCTCAAGGTCTAACAAGACTGACATAAAGGTCTTGAGCAGAGTTGCGATCTCATCTGAAGCTCAAGGTTCTCTTTCAAAATTGGCAAAATTCACTTCCTTTCAGCTATAGAACTGAGGTTCTTTTTAGAGACGCTCTGTTGTTCCTTGTCATTTGACTCTGTCCAAAACATGTCAACTTGCTTTCTTAAGGCTGCTCTCTCTAGTCTCTAGCCCACCTTTTTTGAGGTGGGTATTATTACATTTTCAGAGGAAATATTGATGAGCCAAGGGGCCGGTCATTGTAAACAGAGCTGGGGAAAACATTTAGACAACCCATTAGATTGTTTCATCTCACATGTTAATGATTTCATCAAAAAGGAGATGGAAAGGAGATTGTTTCATCTCACATGTTAATGATTTCATCAAAAAGGAGATGGAAAGGGGGTAATTATATGTAAATTTTCACTGTGGTGATAATCCAAACACATATATATTTTTTCCAAACATATATTTTTAAGCTCAAGATATTGATAACATATTGGCAAGTTCTTGTCCCTACTTATGTGAGCCATACCAGCCACCCAGAATATCCTAATGATAATGAACATGTTCAGAAAGAGGTCGGTGAGGAGATATTGTATCCTCTTTTAAAGAGCTTTCCTAATTAGGTCAGATCTACTCAGAATAATCTACCTATTGATTAAATCAAATGCAAAAGATTGGTGACCTTAATTACATCTGTAACAGCCATTTGGCTAATAAACATAATCATGGAAAAGATATCCTATAAAATTCAAATTTCTGCTCACACAAAAGGGAAGAAGAGTGCAGGGCATGTGCATAGGGCCTCATCTTGAGACTGTCTTAGAATTCTGCCTTCCACTAAGGCACTTGCAAGTTTGAGGATGAAGATTGGGATGGAGAAGGATGTGTGGGGGTTGTTGATGAGAACTTCAACTTTGAAGGGAAACAAATCGTATGTAAAACATCACTTCTAATGACTTAAAATTTAACAGATTAACACAAATGAGGCTCTATCTTATTTTTTAATTTTATTATTTTTCATAACAATTAATGTTTTACTTGTTTCAGAGGTACAGGTTTGTGATTTTTCAGTTTACACAATTCACAGCACTCACCGTAACACAAACCCTCCCCATGTCCATCACCCAGCCACTCCATCCCTCCCACTCCCCTCTACTCGAGCAATCTTCAGTTTGTTTCCTGAAATTAAGAGTCTCTTATGGTTTGTCTCCCTCTCTGATCTCATCTTATTTCCTTTTTCCCTCCCTTCCCCTATGATCCTCTGTCTTGCTTCTCAAATTCAGTGAGGCTGTATCTTATCTGAGTGAGAGAAGAAAAGAAGAAAGGATCATTCTCGCTCAGCCTAAAAACCTGTAAATCAAGCAGGCAGCAGATGAGGTGATACTAATGCAGGGAGAGATGGAAGAAGGAGGGCATTGGGGTAGGTGTTTCTTAGATGTTTTGCATAAATCCTAGGTGCCCCACAAGGGCTGGAAGCATCAGGTATTATGAAGGTTCACCTGGCTGGGGAGCATTTGGGCAGGGCTGCCACATTTAATCAAGCTTTGTGCAGTGCCCCACTCGAAAAAGTGCCATTCAGGTACACTAAAATATGATTGGCACTTTTTTGAGTGTGGTAATTCACAACATGTACAACCACATGTGGTGGCACTAGAAGTGGTAACGTGATTGTGCACAGTTGCACTCACTTTAGCCAAATCACCATCCTCTCAGAAGGCTCATAAGTGCCTCTGGAAAACCAGACCTAGGATCTGAGGGCCCTTGGGGCAAGTTCCCATTCAATTTCTCCCAATACTTACCTACTTTTGTTCAAAAAGGGGCCTGAGACCTTGGAACAAGATTTGGATTATTGTGGTCCACCACTCTCCTTCTCTTTTGCCATTTCCTTTTGTGCACTAAAGCCGCTTTTCCTAGGAGCTTAGAAGCTCTTCCTACGTTAATATCCTTTATTTTTTAATTATTTTTTAATAAACCCTCAGTTTGTCTGATATCCCTATATGAGTAGCAGTTCAGATGGTGACCAGAACTTTTCAGTTAGTCTCTTAAACCATTTTATTTTCATTACTTTTTGTGTCTTATATGAAGTATAAACATTTATTGAACTGATAAGAGGTTTTACTTCTCAGAGCTTTGGAACTAAATGACATGGTGCATAGACTTTTCTTTCTATTCTTATCGGGTCCATCTTAACCAAGCTTCTTCAAAGAGAGACTAGAAGACTAGAGAAACAAACAGGTGAAAGGTGGAAAGCAACAAATTTGTAGAGACCATTTCAGAACTGCAGCAATTCATGGGAAGCACTTTGTATGTTATACATTCCTGTGTTGGAAAATTAGTGTATCCGGATGTCCTCAGGCTTTGAATTACAACAGAGCATTGAGTTAGCCATTGATTTTTGTCAATATTGCTCTTTTACCCAACAGCCACTTGTCTTTACCTCAGCCTTGGTGGAAATTTAGGTTGCAATGAAGAGAATGGAAATTGCTCTTAATACGTTACAAGTGCACCATATGTGTCTGCTGTTCAGTGTTTGTTCCATTTTTTTCCTGCCCTGAGTCTCAGCTACTCCTGATTTGAGCTAGATTGTGAAAGTGACTAACTGAAATTTTTCTCAAACTTTGGGTATATTTGGGAGGATGTGTATATGTGTACACATGCTCATATGTTTTGGAACTCTTGTGTGTGTGAGGGTACACTATATTGTTCATTTTTGTGTTTTTGATTTATGGATTTTATTCTTATTTGGCCTTGATTCGTTTGTTGTCCATTTCTATTTTGGTTTGTATATTTGTTTTTTGTTGTTTTGTTTTTTTAGGGCTTTGTATGTGTGAATTTATGTTTGGATTTTTTATGTTCTTTGCCATTGATGATTTGATTTGTGTGGTATGTGTGTGTATTTAAGAATTTACAAATTTTATCTTGCAATTTTTGTCATTTTAACTGTGTTTATTCTGTGATTGTGTGTGATTATCTGAGTCATTATTTGTTTTTGCATTTCTATTTGTGGAATTGTCTTTATGTGTGTTGAGGATTCTTTTGTTTATATCTGGGTTTGAGTTTATTCCTTTTATTGTTTTTTGTCATTGTTGTTTGCTTGTGAGATTTTGTTTATGGTTTCTCTTGGCCGTTAATCTCAGATGTCCCTGAAATGTATAAAGCTGGTGAAATGAATACTTTGGCATTACTGAGAGAGATAAGGATGGGGGAAAGCAGAAGAAATGGCTTTTTGGGTGGATGAAGAGCAATATTCCTATTTTGGCGGGCCATTGTTTTTCTGTGAAGAGTTTTGTGAGTCAGCTTTCTATAAGTAAAATTTACATATAAAATTTACCATAGTCATACAATTTACTGAGCTTTTACAAACATATTCAATAAGGTAGCTAACAGCCCAAAATTTGTCAGCCCTTTAAATTCCTTCATGTCCATTTTCAGTCAATCTCCTTCACTTCCCTTTGGACCCTGGAAACCACTGATCCACATTCTGTCACTACAGTTTTGTTTTTCCATAATCTCATATAATTGAAATCATACAGAATGTAGTATTTATATGTTTTGCTCTTTTCACTTAGCATAATATACTTACTATTCATGAGGTTGTGTGTGTGCCTTTTAATTACTAAGTAGTATTCCATGGTATGCAGCACACTGTTTTTAATCCATTCACCTTTGAAGGATAATTAGTATCCTTCAATTTGGGGCAAATAAGAATACAACTGCTATAAACAGTTGAATACAGCTTTTTGGGTGAACATAGTTTTCATTTCTCTGGAGTAAATACCTAGCAATGAGATTGCTGAGCCATATGTAAATGTATGTTTAAGTTTGTAAGAAGTTGCCAAATATTCAAAGTCACTGTACCATTTTGTACTACCACCAG
The DNA here is from genome assembly GCA_003697995.1 of Taxidea taxus jeffersonii. Lineage (NCBI taxonomy): Eukaryota > Metazoa > Chordata > Mammalia > Carnivora > Mustelidae > Taxidea > Taxidea taxus. The sequence goes on from ML094018.1 coordinate 8,895, forward strand.
AAATATGTCATATCTCCAGTTGATTCACATCTTAACTTTTAATTTTATTTATATGGGTCTGTTTCTGAACTCTCCATTCTATTCCATTGATCTATTTATCTGTTCTTTCACTAATGCCATACTTTCTTGATTTCAGAAGCTTTATATAGTAAGTGTTGAAATCAGACAGTGGTAGTTCTCTAACTTTATACCTATTTTTAAAAATTGATTTGGCTATTCTGGTTCTTATGTTTTCCCTATACATTTTAGAATCAAATTGGTGCTATCTACAAAAATTCCCAAGGAGATTTTGATTAGGATTGTGTTGAATTTCTGGATCCATGTGGGAAGATTTGACATCTTACAATACTGACTCTTCCAATATGTAAGAATAGTATATGTCTTTATTTATTTGTAGCTAAGTGAATAATTTTATTCTAGATTATGGTACCATTTAAAGTGTTTAAATTATAATTGTTCATTGCTAGCATATAGAGATATTATTTATGGTTTGCTGCCCATCTCTCAGGGATCACTGTCTTTCAATGCCTGATTTCTGGTAACTTGTAAGATATTGTTTCCTATTTCGGCAGTTATTTTGGCAGTTATTTTCATTATTTCAGGTGGGAAGATAAATTTGTTTCCAGTAACATCATCTTGACTGGAAATGTACAACATACACACGTAAGTGGTGGCTCTAAAATTGGCAAGTGTTTATTAGCATTCAGAGGGCTGCTTTCTCTTGAGTCTAGGCACCCTTCCCCCCACTTCAATATTAGACTGCCTCAGGGCACTTTCTCAAGTGCCTCCTAAAGTGCAAAATGTAGAGACTTAGATTTTAGGAGAGAAGCTACCCATTTAGATTATTCAGTGATTTAAATTCCTGTGTCTGAAAGTGGCCTAACTAGATAGAAATAAGATTGGCCAGAAGAACATAGCCTTCACTGCTGTCTTATCGGTCCTTTTCTGTAGTATTGAATTTTCTCCCTTTTCCCTCAAACCCTTAATATTTTTTCACCTATCAATTCCCTTCACTATTTTCAAAACTTTCCTTTCTTGCTCCCCAAATTCTCTTCTGCTTCTGTTTCCCTCACAGCCAAACCAAAACTTTATTGAATCTCAGGGATCAAAGCTACTTCTTTCTTTATGGAGTCTTTCCATTTTTCTGGATATACTTTTAGAAATTACATGACATTACCAAATGATACAAAATTTCCCCCAAATTTATTCTCTTTAGACTCTTTCATTCTTGTCATTTTCCCTCTCACATGTATATGTGAAAGGAGGAAGGGCAAGGAGAAACCAGTACTCACATAGCCTTATATGACAAAATATTAAGTTGGTTTTTATATCCCATTTTTGATGTCTCTTCTTAATCTAGTGTGTGGGACAGTAAGGTGGGAGGTAACAGGGGACAGAGGGAAGGAGGGAAAGGGAGATATTGAGAGCTCTATAAGTCTGAAAGCCTCAGGATTGGAGCAGTGTATGAGAATCAGTTTGCACATCTTACATTTCTACTTTGGGGAACTGGGGGCTTCCTGATGTTTCTCTCCTTTAATCTACACTGAAGATTGAATGGACCACTTCTTTTTAGGGAAATTTGCTGCCTACCTTAAACAAGGAAATTTAGGTTGAGGATGAGAGGGGAAGAAAAACACTCTATTTTATGTACTAGCATTGCTAATACAACAACATGTGTGTAATTAGAGTGCTTTTTTTTGAGCTTGTATGATTTTTTATTTCTTATTTTAGTTTTGGTATGTGTTTTCTGGCAAAGTGTTTATATTTTTGTGGGCATTATATATTTGGGATTTTTTGGAAGGGAAGTTTTTAATTGTGCTTAAATAAGTATAACATAATTTTTTAACCCTTTTTAAGTGTACAATCTGTTTGGTATTAAATATATTCACATTGTTGTGTATCCAATATAACTATCTATCTCCACAATTTTTTAATCATTCCAAAGTGAAGCTCCATTTGCATTAAACAGCAACTCTTCATTATCCCCTCACCCCTAGCCCTTGGTACTTTTATTAAGTAAAGAGATACTCAAAGGAGGGTAAGAGAAGGACAATGGTGTAGTCATTCACATGCTAGAAACTCTGTATTGGATGAAAACTACATGTGTGTATTTGGGCAGGGCCACCACCTTCAGCTGAGTGTAGTGCCCTACTTGAGAGGGTGTCATTCACATAGACTAGAGCATGATTGTCACCTTTTTGAGTAGAGTAATGCACATTATGTACAATATATATGGTGGCTGTGGCAGCAAGTATTAGAGCTACATACACAGAGCTGCCCTCCTTTAAGTCAAAGCACCATCCTCCCACTGCTGGGATTCTCATAAGCAGGTCTTGAGGAGCAAAACCTAAGGGCTGAGTACTCCTGGGAAAAGTCACCCATGGAGGTTTTCCAGGGATTTGTATACCCTATCCAAAGGAGGTGTGCCCACACAGGTATAAAATTTGTAGTAAGGATACAGCTTTCCCTTTTTGTGCATTCAGAGCTTATACTTTCTACAGAACCCATGTACTCTTCATGCCCCCCCCCCGCTTTTTCCTAGCAACATTCCATATGCAACATTTGTAAAGTACCCAACCCTTTCCCTTTTCCTTTGGGGCTTTTCAAATTCCTTCCCACCTCAGAAGCTTCCCTCTATACCCAAAACTTCTTTACTGTCTAGGACTGAAGACAAGTCTTTCTTCAGGGGTTTAGATGCGCTTCCCTACTTAGAAAAATATGTACATTTTCTTCCAAAGTTTAGGTATACAAACATATACATATATCTAAATATTATTAAAAATACATGTTTATGTATATCTATATCAATTCTTTCTGAATTCACCATAATGATACAGGTTTAGAATATGCCTAGAACATTTAATTTGGTTGGTTCCTTTTACTGTATTTAACGTTTTATTTTTTAATTCTGTGAAAAGATGAAGAAAGGGGAAAGTACTTATCTCAGACCTCTTGAGAATAAGGTTATGTCACTTGGTCTTTTCCCTTCCACATTCCCTGAGTCGTTCCTTCTTAACCCAAGGTCTTCACAAAGAAAAAGCAAGAGTCAGAGAGAAATGTGTGGCACAATAACCCTTGAGGTGATCTACAGGACCAGCGAAGTAACTGGGAAGCAGGTTGTATACACTATAGTGCTGGAAAATGGGGTTAGGGAGCTGCCATTCTGATGCCCCCTTCCAGATGAGTTCCCGTAAACCACACTGCATCAGCACACTGAATGGGCAAGTGGTTGTTTTTGGAATTTTGCTGCTATCTCAGATCAGTTATATGTCTTACCTCACTCCAGTTCTTGGGGGAAATTTAGATTATGACCAAGAGGAAGGGAATTCCTCTAATTTATCTCCCAATACTATTACATTACTACCTTGTACAACTAGTGTCAAATGCTCAAGAGGTGTGCTCCCTTCTCATGAGCTCTATGGGTTTCTCTGGGCAGAAAGTCTCACATGCTCAGATTTGTGCCAGGCAGTGACAATGATGCCATTGTAAATTGTTCTCAATTTGATTCTATGCTTATTTTTGAAAAGGCATGAGAGTTTGAGTGTATATATATTGGTGTTCATAAATTAGTTGATTGGCTCATGTATATATCACATTGCTTGAATTTGGTTTTTAGCTTTCAGATTGTTTTGGTTTAGTAATAATTGTTTATTTGGACTTTGGTACCTGGTTTTATTATTTATTTATTTGCCTTTGTGATTATTTTGTTTATACTTTTGCTTTTAGTTTCAGAGTCTGTATATGTGTTTTTAAAATTTGGTTTTTGATTTTTTAATTAGTGTTTTTTGTTTCTGTTTCAGTGTACATGGCATTTTGGGTTGTTATTATTTGCTTGTATGCTTGAGCATTTTTTAAGTTAGAATCTTGGCTTGTTGTTCTGTGAATATTTGGGTTTTGGACTGGGTACTATTCTTGAATTATTCATATTTGGTTCAAGTCTGGGTTCCTTTTATATTTGATTTTTATTTGTTTATGTGTTTTGTTTGATTTGTTCAGAGAAGTGCTGTGGAGTTTTAGCTATGGTTGTGTGTGTGTGTTTGTGTTTAGGTATGTATTTTCCTTGTGTTGTGGGAATTTAAAATTTGTATGATTTTTCTTTGGTGGGTTTTGCTGTTTTTTTCCCTTGAATATTTTTGTGGGGCTCTTTAATTTTTGTTTTGTGGATACTTATGTGTGTGTGTTATATTTGGGGTCTGGTTTGTGCAAGTTGTGGGAGTTCATTTGGGTTTTTTATAGTTTGTGTTAGTGTGTACACTCATATGGTTTGGAATTTGCTATATGTTTTCTTATCAATATATTCAAATGCTTTTTTGTTCAAATACTGTTTTTGTTTGGGTTTTTTTGTGTGTGTGTGTGGTTGCCTTATTTATTTATTTACTTAACCCTGTTTATTAAGCTTGGCTTATATGGTGGAGTGTTGGTGGAGATTATTTTTAATCTTATTGGTTTTGTTTTATTATTGATATATTTGTGCCTTGTTTTTCTGATTTTTTAATTGTAAAGGTTTTGGCGCATTGGGGTATGATTTGTTTTTTTCCGGATGGGTTATTTGTTCTTTGTTGGTTTTTTTTAGCTTATATTCTATTTATTTTTTGAATTGTGTATATGAGTGTGTGTTTTTTATTTGAGAGTTTTTGTATTAATGGATTCTTAATTTGGGAGCCTGATTTTATTTTTGGCTATTCCAGTCCTTTGCTCTTCCATTTGAAAAGCATTAATAAGGTATTTGGTATGAAATCTACAATTTGATACATTCTGGCATATTTGTGTACTCGTGAAATCATCACCACAATCAAAATAGGCAACATTATCCATTGTCTCCAAAAGATTCCTCTTGCCCTGAGTGATCCCTCATTCTTTCCCTTCTCCCTACCACTACTTGCCCAGGCAATCATTGAGCTGCTTTCAGTCATTAGAGGTTAGATTTTAGTTTCCAGATTTTTATCAGAATGGAATCATGGAGTATACACCATTTTTTGTCTAATTTATGTCCCTCAATGTAATTATTTTGAAATTCACCCATACTGTTAGATAAATCAACAGCTCACTTATTTTACAGCCAAATAGTATTCCATGTATGGATATTGCACAGGTATTTTCATTTTGTCTTGTTTTTTAATGCCTTCACCATCAATGGGCATTTATCTTCAGTTTGGGGCGATATGGGCTTTGAGTGTTAGAAATAAAGTAGCTATTAGCTTTGGTATAAAAATAAGTGTATGGAAATGTGCTTTCTCTTTGAAAGGCTGGATCATATAATATAGTAGGCATATGTTTGCCTTTTAAAGAAACTAACAAGCTGTTTTTCAGAGTAGTTGTGCTGTTTCCCATTCCTCCTACCAGTTTATGATTTCCAGTTGCTCTGTATCTTTGCCAGCACTTTTTATTGCCTGTAATTTTAATTTTAGCCATTCAGAGAGATGCGTCTGATCTTTCATTGTGGTTTTAATTTGTGTTTCCTAGTTTACTAATGATGTAGAGCAAATTTTCATGTGACTAATCCCTGTTCTTTTATTTCTTTTGGTGAGTGCCTATTCCAATCTTTTGTCCACTTGTAGTTGTGATTCATTTTCTAATTCATGATTATTCAGAGTTCTTTATAAATTTTGGATATAACTCCTTTATCAGATATGTAATTTACAAGTGTTCTCTCCCATTCTCTACCATGTGGGCTGCCTTTTCATTCTCTTCAACAGTCTTTTCCAAAGAGCAGAACTTGATTCCAATGAGGCCCACTTTTTCCATTTGTTCTTTTATGGATTAGATATGCCGTTGATGCCATACTTAAGAAATCTTTCCCTAGCCAAAATTGGCAAAATTGAAGAGGGCTTTCACCAGAACTTAACCATGCTTAGCACTCTGGTTTCAGATTTCTATACTCCAGAACCATGACCAGTAAAATTTCTGTTGTTTACGAGCCACTCAATGTATGGTATTTTGTTATACCAGCTTGAAATGACTAAGGGAGAAAGATAAGTAAGAACTCTGCTACCAGGAGCTGGAGTCAAGAAGGCGGAGAAGTAGCAGGTGAGAGGACATCAGGCAGCAGGAGATCAGCTAGATCGCCTATCACACCATTCCGAACACCTACGAATCCAACGGGAGATCGAAGAGAAGAAGATCAACCATTCTAGAAACAGAAAATCGACCACTTTCTGAAAGGTAGGACCAGCGGAGAAGTGAATCCAACGCGACGGGAAGAGAGACCCCGGGGGGAGGGGCCGGCTCCAGGCACACGGCGGAACAACGGAGCACAAAATCGGGACTTTTAAGTCTGCTCCACGGAGGGACATTGCTCCAGAGGCCAAACTGGGGTGAAGACCTCAGGGGACAGCGTGGACTCAGGTCCCGCGGGGTCACAGAAGGATCGGGGTGTCTGAGTGTCGCAGAGCTCGCAGGTATGAGAGCGGGGAAGCCGCTGCGGAGACAGAGCCGAGGAGTGAGCTCTCAACTTGGGGTTACCTTGAGCCGTGCTCTGGGACACGGGCCGGTGCTCTGTGCTGGGGTCCCCACAAGATCCGGGAGACTCCGACCCGGGAGAGCTCAGGGGTCTGCGGGGATCGGAGACTCCAGGCGGGGCTCTGTGCCGGAGACAGAGACGCTTGGTCACAGGCTGGGTGACCTCGGAGCTCCCAGAGGCCAGTGACACGGGACTGATGACGCGCGATTTTCTCCGGGCTCGGCCGGAGGCTGGGGAGACGGGAGTGATTAAGCGCTTTTCTCTGAGGCCGCACTGAAGACTGGGGCCCCGAGCTCTCGGCTCCTCCGAACCGGAGACTGGGAGGCCGCCATGTTCATTCCCATCCTCCGGACTCTACGGAAAGTGTTCAGGGAATAAAAGCTCCCGAAAGTGAACTCAAGCGGATGAGTTAGCCCGGCCCCTGGTAAGGGCGGTGCAACTCCGCCTGGGGCAAAGACACCTGAGAATCACTACAACAGGCCCCTCCCCCAGAGGAGCAAAGAAATCCAGCCAAGACCAAGTTCACTTACCAAGGAGAACAGCGGATTCTTATCTGGACAAAATGACAAGGCGGAAAAACTCACCACAAAAAAAAGAGCAGGAGACAGGACCGAAGGCTAGGGACCTAATCAATACAGACATTGGTAATATGTCAGATCTGGAATTCAGGATGACGATTCTCAAGGTTCTAGCCGGGCTCGAAAAAGGCATGGAAGATATTAGAGAAACCCTGTCCGGAGAAATAAAAGCCCTTTCTGGACAAATAAAAGAACTAAAGTCTAATCAAGTTGAAATAAAAAAGCTATTAATGAGGTACAATCAAAAATGGAAGCTCTTACTGCTAGGATAAATGAGGCAGAAGACAGAATTAGTGATATAGAAGACCAAATGACAGAGAATAAAGAAACTGACCAAAACAGAGACAAACAACTACTAGACCACGAGGGGAGAATTCGAGAGATAAGTGATGCCATAAGACAAAACAACATTAGAATAATTGGTATTCCAGAAGAAGAAGAAAGAGAAATAGGAGCAGAAGGTATATTGGAGAGGATTATTGTAGAGAATTTCCCTAATAGAGCAAGGGGAAAAAGCATCAAAATCCAGGAGGTGCAAAGAACACCCCTCAAAATCAATAGGAATCGACCCACACCCCGCCATCTAATAGTAAAATTTACAAGTCTTAGCCACAAAGAGAAAATCCTGAAAGCAGCACGGGACAAGAAGTCTGTAACGTACAATGGTAAAAATATTAGATTGGCAGCAGACTTATCCACAGAGACTTGGCAGGCCAGAAAGAACTGACATGATATATTCAGAGCACTAAACGAGAAAAACATGCAGCCAAGAATACTTGATCCAGCTAGGTTATCATGGAAAATAGAAGGAGAGATAAAAAACTTCCAGGACAAACAAAAACTGAAAGAGTTTGTAAACACCAAACCAGCTCTACAGGAAATATTGAAAGGGGTCCTCTAAGCAAAGAGAGACCCTAAAAGTATTAGATCAGAAAGGAACAGAGACAATA